>APFE030725743.1:48224-61311 GCA_000404065.3 Pinus taeda
TGAATGTATGGTTGCAGAAATGCTAGAGGCTGGTATAATTCAACCGAGTCAAAGTTCTTTCTCTACTCCAGTAGTATTGGTGCACAAGAAGGATGGATCATGGTGAATGTCTCTAGATTATAGGGAGCTCAACAAGCTCACTATTAAAGATAAGTTTCTCATTCCTGTCATTGATGAATTACTGGATGAATTGCATGGATAAATTTACTTCACCAAGTTGGATCTTCATTCAAGACATCATCAAATCAGAATTAATACTAAAGACATTCCTAAAACAACATTTAGAACTCATGAGGGTCATTATGAATTTTTGGTCATGCTTTTTCGCCTTACCAATGCACCCTCAACATTTCAAGGTTTGATGAATTCAATTTTCAAACGATTCCTTACAAAATTTATGTTAGTATTCTTTGATGATATACTAATCTACAACAAGTCTTGGAAGGATCATGTTGAACATGTTAACAGGGTGCTACAACTATTGGAGGAAAAACAATTATATGCAAAAAGATCCGAATGTTTCTTTGGAGTACAAGAGGTGGAATATCTGGGTCATATTGTATCTCATGAAGGAGTTAAGGTAGATCGTAGCAAAATTAAAGCCATTAAGGAATGGAGAATCCCCACATCCATAAAGCATTTGCGAGGATTTCTCGGGTTGACAAGTTATTATCGCATGTTTGTGAAGAATTATGGGAGAATAGTAGCATCTCTAACAACACTTTTGAAGTAAGATGCATTTTCATGGACTCCAGAAGCAACAAAGGCCTTCGAACATATTAAAGAGGCAACGTGTCAAGCACCTGTCTTAGCTACACCAGACTTCACAAAACCTTTATTTTGGAATGTGATACTTCAAGAAATGGAATTGGTGCAATTTTAATGCAAGATTAAAGACCCATTGCTTTTGAAGGTCACCCAATGAAGGGAAACTTTTTACAAAAACTATTTATGAGAAGGAAATGTTGGAAATACTCCATGCACTTAAGAAATGGTGACCCTACCTAATGGGAAGACACTTCAAGGAAAAAACGTATCATGATAGCCTTAAATACTTTTTAGAACAAAGATTATCCTCTGAAGAGAAACAAAAGTGGGTCAGAAAGATGTTGGGTTATGACTTTGAAATCATCTGCAAAAAAAGGAAGTAAAATGTGGTGGCAGATGCACTCTCAAGAAAGGATGAGGATGTGGAAGCATTATTGTGCGCCATTTCTATTATCCAACCAGATTGGATAAATGAATTAAAGAAGGAATGGAAGAATGACGAAGAAGTGTGGGCACTTACTCAAAAGTTACAACAACATTCCAATACATTGGATAGATTTAGCTGGAAAAATGGTTCTTTATGGTACAAAGATCACGTATACCTCTGTAAGAATTCCAAAGTAAAACAAAATATTCTTATGGAATTGCACACTCCTCCCTTAGGAGGGCAATCAAGATTTTTAAAAACTTACCACAGGGTTAAGAAGGAATTTTTTTGGGAGGGCCTTAAATCAGATATACAAAATTTGTGATGGAATATTTGGCTTGCTAGAAAAATAAAGTTGAAACAATTATGACACCAAGTCTATTACAACCTTTATCCATTCCAAGCCAATGTTGGGAGGAGGTTTCAATGGATTTTATTACAGGTTTACCCAAGTCTGAGGGAAAGAGTTTCTTCATGGTGGTAGTTGATAGACTTACCAAGTATGCACACTTTTGTGCATTATCACATCCATTTAAAGCTAGTACAGTTTCTAGTTCATTTATGGAAACAATTCAAAAGATACATGGAAACCCAAATATTATTGTAAGTGACAGAGATCCCATTTTCACTGAAAAGTTTTGGACAAAATGATTTTGTTGTCTTGGTACTCAGTTAGCTCATAGCTCATCTTATCATCCTCAATCTGATGAGCAAACTGAGATAGTAAACAAATGTTTGAAAGGATATCTTCATTGCTTTATATCTCATAAACAGACACAATGGGTCAAATGGTTGCCTCTGGCTGAATGGTGGTATAACACTTCCTTCCATACAACAACAAAAATGACCCCATTTATGGCACTTTATGAGTATCAACCACCATCCATCACATCATATTTAAGAGAAAATTCTAAGGTTCAAGCAGTGGAACATCACATCGAACATCAAAAACAAGTCCTCCAACTCTTAAAGGATAACCACATGTTGGCACATAATAGAATGAAACAACAGGCATATCAACATCGCAGTGAAAGAAGTTTTGATGTAGGTGATTGGTTATTCTTAAGGCTACAACCATATAAGAAAATGTCCCTCAGGTAAGCTAAGAAGGATAATAAATTATCACCAAAGCATTATGGTCAATACAAGGTGTTGCAAAAGATTGGTACTATGGCATACAAATTAGAGCTTCCTGTAGCTTCTCGATTGCACCCAGTTTTCCATGTTTCATGTTTAAATAAGGCTATAGACGATAAGCTCCCAGTTCAAACAATATTGCCAGAACTTGACGGGGAAGGAAAAATTATATTGGAACCAGAAGTGGTCACAGAAACAAGATCTCGACAGCTACGAAATCGATCAATTTCAGAGTATCTTATCAAATGGAAGAACTTATCTGCTAAAGATTCCACATGGGAGGATGAGAATTTTATACAGAAGCATCCAGAACTACTCAAGCGTTGAGGAAAACACTTTTTTGAAGAAGAGGGGCATGTTGGGTCCCTATAATACTAGTGATTACCCCATTACTATTGTAGCTGTACCCCTTATAAATATTGTTGTGCCCCTATTGTCCCCATATTGTTATTACTGTGGCCCATAGAATCCCTCTATTTTTATTTTTGTGGCTTTATATTATTATTGTTAGGTTAGCTGGGTTATATTGTGACTCCTTAGACTCCTATATATAGAAAGGAGGTTTTATCATTTGAATCATCCAAGAATTTTTCATTTATGTAATGTAAAGGAGGTTTCCCGCTCAAAGAGGCTGAATTATAAGGCGTTGATATATCTTTTCTATCTTTTCTTGAGCTGGTTTCATAACATTATTTTATTGGCTAAGGACAAGTCAAGATTTCTATTAGACTTCAAATATAACATTAAAGTCCATATTATACTAACTAGCATAGTCAATAGTCTAATTTATCATTAAGGGAAGGTCATATTCTAGTGTTACTAAAACCTTATCTAGTGATAGATTAAATACCAAAAATCATAGTTATTGGTATCATAAAGTTGTAGCATGCATGATTACCTCTATCCTACTATTTTCTTGAAATTATCCTGCAACCATAAGGTACATCAAAATGATTAGCTAAATAAAACACTTGAAGACTTTTACATAAGAATGACTTACTTATGCTCTGGTTGCGGAAATTGAATAGGTCCATGAAATTCCTTATTCTTCAGTCGACAAACCGAGAACAGTTTGATCAAACTTTCCTAAAGGTAATATGAATAATTAAAGGAATTTTTGTGATAATACTAACATGGTTGAAGACATGTGGACATTGGTATTGTGAACAAGTTATACAAGTGGTACTGTGTACAAGTGTCATATATAGTATTGATATGGATGCACCTATTGCGTGAAGATATATGACATATACAATTGTATGAAGGTATTTCACACTATGTGTAGGTGCGCATGGGTGAGGAGAAGGAACTGGGTGATTTCCCATTGTTGAAACTGATCCAGAGTGTAGAAGAAAGACAAAGGTAGCAACAAAGAATTGGTATTGGGAACTAATGATAAGTATCAGTATTTGTTTCAGTCCTAGTATACATATGATGTATGATGCTAATTTATGATGGTTACTTATGGGTTATGATTTTGATGGTTATGTGTGAGCTAACTTAATATGACATTTTATATTTCTCAATTGGTCAAATGTGCTAGTTTGACTTGTTGTGAGTAATGCAGGGAAATTGCAGGAAGCAAGTGTTCAGCAAGAACACAAATACATTGGAGGAATATGTGTTTCTTCCTATTATTTAAATAAGCTCAAACTGGGGAATCATAGCTAAAGGGCGAGAAACATCAACCCATATTTACTCATATAACAAACAAAAATTGAGTTCTGCATCTGAAAATCTCTCAGAAAATTGATTGAAACAAATGCATAGGTAGCAATGGAAGGAGATTCTTGGTAGAAATCCTTTGTAACCAATGTATCAGAATATTTGATCCAGCTGGCAAGGCCATCATGTTATAGATCCATTTGGGAACATCACTCCCATCATTTAGGTATGTACCATTAGGGCTCATCAAACACTAATTCAGTTGCTACATGCCCTAGACAAGTCACCATTTTGAATGTCTCCTTGTGTGAGAGTTTCTTGGCTTGAAGACCTCCAGAATTTCCTCCTTGAGGGACCAGCATAGCCTTGGATGGGGGTAAGTGTGCTTCAGTGCAGGTAGGCCCATGTCAGGGTGCTCTACAAAGCACCTACGCAAACTTTGAACTATGTTGGGCTAGATTGAGCGAAATTCACATAAGGTTCTAGGAATATTCTTATCTTCTGGAGCCATCTAGAAGATTCCCACACTTATCAAACTTCTAAGTGATCAAGGGCTAGACTTTGAGAATTTGAGCACTCATCTAAGTGATCAAGGGCTAGGCTTTGAGAATTTGTAAGGAGATATTGTTGGTGTGAGAATTGAGAGTATAATCAAGTGTTGTTATGCTGAGGGAGTGTTATTTTGTTGATGTGCTGTTGGTTGGTACCCAAGCTAGAAGAGTGACAATGGATCATACTTCATGGTTGTAATTCTTCCTTCTACTTAATAAAGTTGTTTACACCTTTTTCCATATGCTTATCTTGATATATAATGTTTACATGTGTGAATGTATCTGATTCACTTTACTTATATTCGATAGACCTCTTTCTTTGATTAGTTCTCTGCCTTTTGTTCATGCTTACAGGTACTTGCTAAGTGAGTTAATTTCAAAAAGGAGTGATGGGAGTCATACGAAGGAGACAAAAGGAAAGCGAAAGAACAAGCAGATCATTTGATTCCCTTTGTCTTATTTATCGTCTATAGAAAGAGGATAAGCACTTTAAATATGTTGTTCTAGGTATAGCTACCTACCTAGGGAATTATTATTTATTTGTAGATGCAAAATTCCTCATAGCACATAGGAACCTAAAAATTTTGAAATAATTACCCGTGAACAAGGAAACAAATTGTAAGATGTAGTAATACACTAAGGATGATGTGATTTTAATGGGGGGAGTATGTAACATCCCTCCATTATATGAAACACTATATTGACCTAAGCTAAGAGAATATAGGGCTCATATGTAATAATGAAAGTAAATACTTTTTTATTAAATAATTTTTTTAATCACTTGAACAAGCAAGATACCAAGAGATGATATTCTTTCCAAATCCAATTGGTGAATCGGAATGGATAATTCTTTCATGATAAGACTTCTACATCCAAATATAGATAAGATTAATGGATTTGGAGATTAATATCCATTAAGTTACTTAGCTGGAGAAAGATGCTAAGTCTAGAAAAAACATAAAATCCTTGCAGGAGATAAAGGCAAGATTTTCTAGGAAAATCCTAGGTAAATGGATAAAAAAGATCCATAAAAGAAGGATGATGCTAATGGAAAACATATCATGAAAGAGGGAATTAAATACCCATTGAAGAGATCAATAATGACACTTAATCCATGGTATGAACTATAGGCTCAGGGGTGAACTGGAAGAAGTCAATTATAGTTTGGATGGTCATGCTTGATTTTCCAAGTGACATTCTTTCGATTTCTCTTGTCTGATTCCATTGCATGGGATGTACTGTATGTTTCTCCTTACGTTTTATATTATCGAATTATGTTAGCATATGTCTATAGTTGCATGAGTGATCTTTGTGTAGGGGGATGATTAAATAATTATCCATGATGAAACTACATATGATGGATAATTATGTTTTTAAGGGTTTTCATTGTATATCCAATGGTTTAGGTTATCCATGCTATGCCTTGTGTATCATGAATTGCATTCACAAATGCTTGTTCTAGCTATGGCATACATTATTCACTATGATTCATATTGCATAAGATATGTCTAATTAATACTTTCGACTATGATAGTAGGAATAAGATCATGACATATGAAAATGCTAGATAAAGTATATTTATGACAGCTTTTCCATTAATTCTTGTTTTTAGTCATCCAAGGAATAAAATTTGGAAGCTTAATCTTTTCATATTGAATGCCCATGATTGATTATTTGCATCAATTTCTAATGTTCAAGGGATGATCTTTAATGTAGTAAATAACTTTATGAATGGAATATAAAAATATATAGGATCCAGTGGAGCAAAGTAAGAGTTTGTAGTGTTGTGACAAGGAGGTATGTGACACTTGGATTCACTTTACAAAATCTCACTTTGTTCAAACCAAAAGACTTTAAACTAATTACATGAAAACAAAAGAAAATATAAACACAACAAATTTTATTTTTCTTTTTTAAATGAAATCCAAATCTTCAGGAGAAGAAGAAAACAAAGTGACTCAAGAAAATCCAAATGAAGAATACTCAAGTTCACCAAATTCATGATTACCAAAACAAGGAGTTTTAAATACCAATGCAAACAATAGTGTACAAGACTGAAAACATGGCAAAGAAAATTGTAAGAGATTCCAAAGATGACAGAGACCTCAACCAAAAGAGATTTCAGATCTCCAAAAAGGAACCCCAACACTTTCAAGAAAAAGGAGAAAAAGAAAAATATCTTTTTTTGTTATTCTGTAAAAGTGGTACCTTCCATTAATTGAGAAAATTACATAATGTACATATTGTATGGAGTTAAGAATAGCAACACTAGCCCTTGCATTCTCAGCAGACAGCTGGGCATATACAAGCCCTTACCTAACTCAAAAAAACCTACAAAAGGAATGACTCTCTTCACCAGTAATCAAAACATCGCTTGAGAACTTTGCCATCTTAACTCGAAAGACAAAATTAAAGGGTTATAATGTCCTTTCGGGGTTGTTGAATGACATAAGCTTCGAGGCCCACATCCCTTGATGTGGAGGGCCCACATGTCCTACGACCCATAATGTAGCAAAAAGTTAACTAAAACTAAGCATTAAGTATTGAGCCTTAAGAAATTAAGCTTAAGGATTAAAATGGCCCAAAAATCGAGCAATCCAGCCCTCATAGATCCAATGGTTATAATTGATTTCGAGTCCCCAACAAGCCAACTTCTTAAAGTTTCCTACAAACTCGATGCGAATCCAAAACCATCATTGTATATAGTTTCGATTCTGGTTTAGGGTTAACCATCTCTTGGCTTTATGGCCCAAAAACCATGTGATCGTGCGTTCATTGATCTGATGATCCTGAGCTAATTTCGAGCTGGCAACATGCCCATTTGGTATTTCTCCATTCGGACCTAAAGAGTAGAATATAACACGGTCTAAGGTTTTTCGGTTTCGTTTGATGGCTTATCCTCTGAGTTATTACCCCCCCCTGAAATCCGTGGGATGCTAGAGTTAACTGCGTTCATTGGTATGCTACTTGTTAACCTGCCCGCTATTTAGCCTTCACGTATTTCTAGTGATTGGTTCACTTTCCTCTATTACCATTGGTCTAATCGCTGCTTATCTTTCATAGCTTGATAATGTTCCCTGTCTTCGTTCACCTGTCTATTACATTCCTCCGGAAAATTTCCTAGGGGTGTCAACTCCCAAGCATAAACTTTGTTGTTTCTTGTGTAGAGCACCCCTTCATTTGCTGGATGATTTGCTAACCTATTAGATGTTATGTGCACATGAACAAATTTGAGTTTTCTAAGGGCTCTCAGGTGGGCTTGTATTCGTTGATAGACCTGCAATAACCTCCAGTGACTTGAAACCTTTTCTGGTGCTTTTTCATTGCCAACCTTCTTGACCGAATTGATTATCAATTTAGAGCTTGCTTCTATGATGGTATTGTGAAAATTGGAGTTAATAAAGATTTATAGGTATTGCTCTAAGGCCATGTGTTCCACCATGTTATTAGTGGCCTTCCCCAAATTACTATGAAAGATGATTTTTATGTATCCTGGCTCATCTCTTATGACTCTACCATAACTAGCCTCCCTAGGGTTTGCTTTTGAGGCCCCATTAATGTTAAATTTCAAAAATCATGGCGAGGTGGTTTATAGAAGTCATTTCCCATTGTAGCATGTCTTACTATTCTACTTATACCCTAGGGGATCAGTGATTGAAAACCCAATTCCAAAATAAAATGTGCATCTTGATTTAAAGGAGGGTTTTCATGGGGTTTCTTTAGACATGTACTTATAGTTTCCTTGAGCTGTCCTATAATCTGAGCTATGATGCTCTGTGTTGAGCCTACTCTGTTCTTGAAAATTCTATTATTTCATTCTTTCCATACATCTCAGATCAAAAAACCTGGAATCAGAGTCCAAGCTTTGTTAATTGCTTCATTTTCTGAGAAAACATTCTGCCAATTCTTTAAAGCGCTAGTAATGCTAGATGTGTCCCTATCAATTTTCCTGAATATTGAGGCTACCCATTTCCACAACGTAGAGGTGTAGGCAGAGATGAGTAGGTGATTCATTGTTTCTTCTTGAAGACCACAGAACTGGCATCTAGATGGACCAACTAAACCGCTTTTCCGAGGATTTTCCCAACTCATAATATTTTTATGATGCACCAAACACATGAACAATTTAATTTTCATCCAGTGCAAGTTCTGCCATAGGTCCTTCCATAACATATCAGGGTTTGGGAAGTCAAGCCTAATGGAAATTCTTTTGGATTCTTTGAGGTTGAAGTTTCCTTCATTGTTTCTTACACATCTTAGTTGGTCAGATAATGTAGATGTTAAAATCTTTCTTTGTTCCAAGATCACTGCAAAAGCTTCTACTTGGGCCTTCAAAGGGGTTTCTTCATTTTATCCGAGGTTCTTCCATGTTCTCCATTTATCCTTGTATCTTGTTTGATCCTAAAAATCAGTTACCCTGAGTAAATCTTTATTGTTAGTGTCATTCTTAAGATTGGCTAATTCTTCTCTATACAGGTTATCTTCCTGCTACCATTTATCCTCCCAAAACCATGCTAGCTTTCCATCTCTGATCTCCCAGAAATTATTCTTGTGAACTATCGCTCTATTCTCCCAAGCACTATTCCAAGTATGGGAGCCCTTGATGTGCCCAAACATTCGAATATGATCCCTTTCTTGCCAATTTTTTGCATAATTCTGTTTCCAGAGCTCAGCCCATGGGTTTGTCGACTCTTTATCCATCTCCACCAAAATTTTTCCCCAAAAACTTTGCTAAGGGTTTCAGGGTCATGAAGTCCCAGATCCACATGGTTTTGAGGTTTACAGAGCTTGTCCCAAGATACAAAAGCCCATTTCTTTTTCCCTTCCCCTTTGCACCAAAGAAAGTCTCCTTGAATATTCTTGATGAGTTGCAAAACTCCTTTAGAGGTTGGAAGAGGTGAAAACATGAAGGTTGGAATAGTTTTCATGACAACCTCTGTAAGCACTACTCGTCCTGCTAAACTCAAAGACCCGCTTGTCCATTTCCTAACTTTATCCTTTAGTCTATTAGTCACTAGCTCCCAAACTTCCTTGCTTAGTGGTTTTTTAATGAAAGGTATTCCAAAATATTTGGATGGTAACTCATCTCTTTGAAAGCCGAGAATTATTGAGAGGTTTCTTTGAATAGCAATGTCAGTATTAAAAAAAAAAAATGGATTTGGTGAGGCTTACCCCTATACCAACTGCCATAGCAAAGTCATTAAGGATTTGTTTGAATTATTTAGCTTCCTTGATGATAGGTGTACCCTATAGCATAGTGTCATCCACAAATTGTTTATGAGTCCAGGCATCCCCATTCAGGGTGAGTTTGAGACCCTAGATCCTTCCTTCTATATTAGCGGATTTAATCGCTCTTCCTAGTCATTCCATCATGAGAATAAAGAGGAAGGGGAGAGAAAATCTCCTTGTCGAAGGCCTCTCAAAGGCCTAAAGGTTCTAGATGGAGAGCCATTAAGCAGGATTGAAAAATTAGCTGTGGTAACAATGGCCATTACCCATCTTATCCAGTTGTTGTCGAAGCCATACACTATTAATACTTCCTTGATGTACGACCAATTTAACTTTTGATATGCTTTCGCTAGTTCAAGCTGTATGATCATCCCCAGTTGCTTATTTCTCTGAAGAGAATGAACCACCTCATGAGCTTGAATGATGTTGTTTCAAATTTTCTTTCCTTCCACATAACCAGTTTGTTCCTCAGACACAAGCATTGAAAGTAGGGGCTTGAGTCTGTTAGAAATTACCTTGGAAATAATTTTGTGGACCACATTGCATAAAGCTATGGGACTTGATCTATCTGGTGTCATAAATTTTTCCTCCTTTGGAATCAAAGCTATGAAAGAAGCATTGGGCGCCCTCAAAATGGTTTTGGATCTTCTTGAGTCCTCCACAACTTCAAGGATATCTTGTTTGACTATTTTCCAGCATGCTTCGAAGAAGTAAACATTGAACCCATCCGATCCTGGAGCTTTCCCATTTTGCATTTCTTTAATGACTTCATTAACATCCTCTTTAGTCACTAGCATGTTGAGATTGTAATTGTCTTCCCTGGTCACAAGCTTTGGAATGTACTTTGTGAAGCTGTTGATAAATTGTCATTTGTCTACGAGAGGATCCTCTGCTATGCTTTGGAAATGTTGTACCAAAGAACATTCCATTTATTTGTGGGTTTTGAGCTCTTTCCCTTGAGTGTCTCTGAGTTTGGAAATCCTGTTATGGGACTTGTGATCCATGGTTGACTTGTCAAAAAAATTGTGTTTCTATCCCTTTCTTTAAGCCATTGCACTCTCAATTTTTGTCTCCAAAATATCTCCTCTTGTTGGCATTTGTCTTCCCATTCTTGTTGAAGTGTGTCAGCTTGCATTTTCCTTTCCTCGTTAAAGCCATCTATGATAAGGATCTAATTGATACCTTGTATTTTTTGTTCGACCTCTCTTTTGGCTTTGAAAATATTGCCAAACTCCTTTTTGTTCCATTCTTTAATCCTAATTTTGATGTGTTTGATTCTCTGTTGTAGAAAGAACATATTAGTGCCTTGAACGAGAAAGTCTTCCACCCACCATTTACAAATATTATTGATGAATTCAGGGTGGGTGACCCATCCATTTTCAAAACTGAAAGGTTTGTTCCTCGGTGTGCCTATAAAAGAAGCTTCTAGTTGGATAGGCCAGTGATATGAGCCTCCAAAAGGAAGGATTGATGTAGTCAAAGTAGGGCCAGTGAGATGGAGGTCCTCCGAGGTTATAAATCTATCTAGTTTAGAGGCAACTTGTGAAACCCCTCCCCTTTGATTGTTCCAGGTGAAGGTACCATTTATTGTCTCTGTGTCCACTAGTCTCATGTTGTTTAGGAAGTTCTGGAAGGCAATGGAGTCTCTACCTAGTGTCTGGTCCTGCCTTTGTTTCTATAAGAGATTTGATCATATTAAAATCCCCTCCTAGAACCCAGTGCATAACAGGATCTATCTATCTCAAACCCTCCAGTGAGATGAGAATCTTGAGTTTGTCTTCAAGTTTTTGAGGACAATAGAAATTTATGATCATATATATTTCCTTATCACCCAAAGGTTGGATCACCATTGAAATGTAGTTCCTGGATGCTTTTGCATCTAGGATTCCAAGTTTCTGGGGATTCCAGAGTGTGAGAATCTCTCTTGCCTTGTTGTCTGCTTTAACTTCTAGATATTCATACTTATTGAGCAATTTTCTATGTATCTCCCTAATTTTATCTATTGAACATTTCATTTTCTGGATAAACATCATGTTTGGTTTTCCTTCTTTAATTATATTGCTAAGATTTCTTTGTTTTCTTTTACTTCCTAAACCCCTAATGTTCCAAGTCGGGAGCTTCATTATGAAAGATTTGTAAATGAATCACCAGTAAGATATTTCATCTTAATTGATTTAATCACGAGTTTCCCACATTCTTTCAGTATCTCATTCTATCTTTTCCTTCCTCTTTTCCTACTTGGGTTCTTGGAAGAGTGTCCTGATGTTGCCTCCATCATCTTAACCCCTCTATTTTCCTACCTTTCATGGTTTTGTTTGACTCCTGAACCCTTTTCTTGAGATCTCCATAGGAAGAGCTATTGTACTCTATCAAACTCCTCTTGTGGTAGAGAATCAACCCCTTTGGTGGTTCCTTGCTCCAAGAACTTTTCTAGATCGAGGTTCTCCCTCTCAAGAATCTACTATAGTTCATGGTCCTTTGTTCCAACTTCACTTGGGGTCATCTCATGGTCCCTGCTGAGTTCCATGATGTTTGGTAGATCTTCATTTAGTTTGTTTTTATTAGGTACATCCTCCATGTTGGCATACTTTTCCTTCTCTGTAGGATTATCCGTCGATGCTTGGTTCATCACATTCTTTCCATCTTCTTCCTCAAAACTTTTGAAACTATTATGACTTGAGTGTTTATCCTTGCTAGTTTTCCTTTGATAATTTTTACCTCCTTTCCCTTTGCCTCCCATATTGGTAAAACCTTCAGGGTCTTTGCCTATGTTGGTTTTCATTTTGTTCTCTAGTTTGTTTAAAGGGCAGTCTCTGAAGAGGTGCTTGTTTTCATGACATTTACGGCAACGGAACGAGACATGTTGTTACTCCACTACCTACACCCATTCTTCATCATATACTTCTAGAATGATTTCATTCAAAAGTGCTCCTGATACGTCCATTTCTACACATATGTGAGCAAAGGAGGTGTATTTTCCTCGTAGAGTCACCTCTAATATTTTTAAAAAATAACCTAATTTATTGCCTATGGCTTTTAAGGATTCAGGTAGCCACCAATCTAAAGGTAGGGAGTAGAGTTGTATCCATATCGGTACTGATGTGAATGTTTCTCGTTCCATGACAAAATTCATCACCCAGGGTTGCATGTAGAGACCAGTCACCACATAAAAGTACAGTCCTCCTTTGAACACTCTATCTTTTTCCTCTAGGTTTGTGAGCACCACTACGAAGAAACCGTTGGACTGAAGGTGGAGGGTTATTTCACCCTTCGGTTTCCATTAGTTTCTTATCCAAACCTGTAAAGCCTT
>APFE030725743.1:62272-172817 GCA_000404065.3 Pinus taeda
ACCTGGGTTTGCAGAGTCCCATCACACCCATGTGCTCAGCTCTCTGACTACTGGCTTCTATTCTCTTCTCTTCTCTAAATTCCTTATGATTCTTTTCGTAGCCATAAGAAGCGACGTTTTTTGGATTTTCTATGCTAATCCTCTCCGTTTCTACGTCAATTGGTCTTTTGAATCAATTTGAACCTGATTCCTTGCTTCTGTTTGCCACTAAATAGTTGTAGGAGGGAGTGGAACTGCCCCCTCCTCACGTCTCCATGGCTACTAGCAATAATCCCTTGATGGTTCAAACCCTCATTTTATGCTTTCCCCTGTAGTGCCCGTTTTTTGAGTTTTAAATCATGATTTCCTCATTAAAGCTATCTACTCACATTAGAAAAACAAAAATATCAACTTTTAGGGAAAACTAGGAATAAAAAGGAGAAAGAACGACTATAAATAATCTTTAGAAAAATAAAATTTTGTTAGGAAGAACAAAGAATGTTATATACTTCACATAGAATATCTAAAACAAAACTCTATATTTAATAGGCTTAACAAACCAAAAACCCTAGGTTGATACAAAACATTTTCATCCAAACAAAAAATATCAATAAATCTATTGACACCAAGATTCCCAACCCACAACAAGAATACCGAATCAAAAAATAGTTTTTTCAATATTTTGGAAGATTTTTCCAAGTGAAAAAATTTCAAATTTTAGAAACATACACAATTGTCCAAAAGCAGTACTGAGTGTGTACACACTATCAAACAATATGGCTATAAGTGAGTTACAAACATCGTAACTTTGTATATACATAATTGTTTTGAATACAAACTATGTCTCCATAGAAAAATGAGAAAAAATAAAAAGACAAGCCTAGATATTAAATATCAAGATAAATTATTTGGTCTTCAAAGATGTCAACAGAATGAGAATACAATCAAACAACAAGCGAAAAAACCAAGTCAATCTGGAAAACCCTTTAGGGAATACTTTATAAGTATTCCTGAGTGGAGTCGCTAATTATGTTCAAGTGAAAATTTCCCAAAGGATATGTTTGAGAGCCCCAATGTAGAAAAATAAAATGACAACAATGAGAACTCATACAATCATGCCAAGCACTTGAACTCACATGTCGTACATTTGAAGTAGATCTTGTAGGGTCAAAACCTTTATCTTGGAAATAATACTGAAAGGGGGGGTGAATTAATATTTTCAAATCAAGAACTTTATTATTCATACTCAAATTTATATATGCTACTTCAATGAAGGTAAATTGTGTGTACGCAAACTATATTTAAATAAACCAACGTATATCCAACAAACTTATGATTCAGTTAATTCATCATATGCCTATCTTTAATCAGTGCATCAATACTTCATTAACCATTTAAATAGTAACCATGTACAACAATAGTAGAATAAACCATCACACATAAGAAACACACATGAACACCAATATTTAAGGTGCAAACCCAATGCGGGACAAAAGCCACCTAATGTTGTCTTCTTTTAATATAAGAAAACCTGTTTACAATTTTCTACTGGTGCAAATTTATATCAATATGCAGGCACCCACCTGCAGAAGGCTACAACCTTCTCTCATTCTCTAGCTTGTACTGGAAGGGAGCTCCAACCCCGTGGCTCTTGTGTTAGCTGATCAGTCTACTAGTACATAGGTGCTGGCCTACAAAAGGCTCCAACCTTCACTCATTCTCCAACTACTACTGGAAAGGAGCTCCAACCCCTTGATCAAATCACTTGCCACTATTGGTAGGAAGCTTCGACTTCCTAATTGAAGGCTCCAAGCCTCATCATCCTCCAGTGACCATGTTTCATAAATTTTTTGTCTAGATACTCCTCAAACACAACACCACAATCTGAAGGCCACATTTCATCAAATTTTCGTACTAGACCCATCAGCAACATTGAAGCTCAAAATCAATCACCACTGAAATAAAACCAATCATTGAAAACCCATCATAACTGAAGCAAATCACAATCAATCAATCTGAAAATTTAGAACAATGTCACCAACACACAATCACCAAAACATAGAGAAAAACCCAGAACTCTGCAACAACAACCAAAACCAACTGCAACATAAAAAATCATATGTTAATGTATATGCTACTTTGATGTTCCGAACTAGCGTGTATATGCACTTTTACCAAATCGAACCACCATACAGATTTGCAAATACTAACTTAAAACATCACAACTATTCCAAACTTGAGTCATATGTAGATTAGAACATTTACAGTGTAAATCATGCATTAGCATTTAGATCTAGACTATCCATGATCAAACAACATAATGATAATTGACTTTAGGTCTTATGATCCTAATCCATCATTAGATCTCATCCTCATCAACCACTGAGGTTCATCCTTAATTCAAATCAAGAAAAGCACCATACACCCATAACATGCATATTTGCTTTTGATCTCACTCTCCATAAGATATTCATTGCTTGTACACCGCTTTGGCCTAATACCTTCTCCTCTTTATATAGTTTTAGGCCTTTCCCAATATCTCAGACCAAACACAATTAGGACCCATGGTATTCTTGGATGGGATCAAATAATCATTAATCCACTCAATAATGTGGGTTAATACCATGGTATTGACCCCTGGCACAGTCTCCTCTTGAATTTCCTTGATTTTCCAACATATACACGCTTTTCTTCTTGTAAAAGTGCGCGTAACTGTATACACTATTTTCGTTTTGTCATCCAACGTGAATACTTTGTTTTGACTAAGTGGACATGTGTATACATATTAAACTTATTTTCACCATCCTTTACCTTCAACTTCTTCATTTTGATTAATAGAATTTAGTTCCATCTTATTGTGCTTCTGTACTAATGCCCTGTTACATCTGAGTTGACCTGTTACACTATGGGTTTCCTTTCATCAAAAATGAACTGACCTATGAGTGAGTTGCCATCAATGACAACCCTTGTATCATAATGCCAACAATCTCCCCCTTTGTAATTTATGGCAACAACAACACCAAGACACTCTCCCCCATTGACATCAAGGGCAAAGGGAAGACCAAGATATTCTTCCCCTATGATATACATTATGCTATCCATGCTCCCCCTGAGTACATACACTATTAAAACATATGATTCAAAATAATAACATGAATCTATAACTCAAATATGTGAGTATGACATCAGCAAGACCAATGACTCATACGTACATCAATCACCCAACCAAGTGGGGATACACCAAATTTGACTCATCCACCCAACCAAGTGGGGATATACCAAATGTTTATACATGCCTGAAATATCAATTATTACATCATCCTTCCCATGCATAGTGGGGTTAGAAATTAGGTATTTTCATGACCTTTACATCAAATGATATACATGATATTTATACAAAGGACCAATAATCTAAACAAGACCATGATAGTCAGAAGCAACTATCATATACCATTTATGGTTTGCACCATCAGCATCTATCAGCAACATCAAGATCAATAGCCAGTATATGTCCATCATCAAAGGAGTCACCTAAATCAAACAACTATATCGATCAAGAAATATAATTATCTTGATGTACCAAGATCTTCTAACATAATGCCAACAATGCATTATTAGAAGCATATGCTCCCACTAAACCTGTGCCAATTGTTCACTATCAGATCTGATCATTACAAATATCAGTAAGAATCATCAAGGCATCATCATCTATCAGATATACATAAAGATATTAATAAGTTATGAGGGCCAAGAGCGCTTCTGCATATTATCAGTAGACTGTAATCATCACAAATGAGAACAAAATAGATATTTGATAATTGACTGAACCACATCAGACTCATTTATCTAAGTGTGTCCAACTACTTTTTCCTCAAACCAACATATACATGACCTATCTTCATGATAAATGCGTATGAGATTTAGAATAGAGAATTTTGACACTTTCATCTCCCCTTGAGTATGTTATGCATGTATATTGTGCTATGCCACATCTTTCTGGTTGTACTTCTTTCTTCTTCCATACCTTGGAGTGTGATGATGTTTACTCCTTTTGGAATGTTGGCCAAAATTTTCTCCTACATTCCTTTTCTATATGTCCAAAATTGTTAGATTCATAACATCTTACATGCTTCATATTTCTTCTATAGTAGTCAATGGCTTTATGACCAAACGTATTGCAAGAAAAACAATATCCCTTAAAGTACTTGGAAGCTCATGATATTTCTATGTGACGATCTTGAACCATTCTACTTTTTCATCTCACTCCAACATGTACAAAATTGTGGCATATAAAACATTCAACATTATTCATTGGACAAAATAACTGACTATCACTTCCATAGTTAGGAGCAAAATATTTTGTTTGAAGACTTTCTTTCCTTGATTGTTGATGGGGTTGAATTCTCCTCTCCTTGTTGAGCATTTCATTTTTTTCATTAGATTTCCTTGCCTCATCTTCAGAGCTAGCTTCACCTTCAACATATTGAAGAAAACCAAGACCAATTTTTATTGTAGGAGACCTTTAACTACTAAGAATATTATCCAAAATCTTAGTACTATTTTGAAATCGTAACATTTTATCCTTTTCTTCTAATTTATATTTTAAGATATTTACCTCAACTTGATATTGTTCTTCCTTTCCAAGGTATTTCTTCTTCGTGATTTCTTCAACGTTTCTTCCTTCTTCCACTTGTTTCCTTAATTTGAGTATATGATTTTCTTTTTCTTCACCTGCTTGATGTAGTTCTTCATTCCACTACTTTGATTTTTCAAGATCTTCTTTTAGAGAGAGGATCTTAGCTTCAAGACTTTCCTAGTAACTATATCTATCTTTAATTCTCTTGATTGTTGTGCTATTTTCATTTACTTCATTTCTTAATGATGTAACATCATCCTGCAGATTTTGACATTGATCTTCCTTTTCCTTGTACTTCTTCCTTACTTTGTTTCCTTCCTCCAATTGATCTTTTAATTTGGTAGCTTCTTCTTTGAAGGCACACTCCCTTTTGTTAAATAGATCTTATTGATCTCTAATTTTATATGTGATTCTTTTAGCATCTGCCACTACATTTCTTTCACTTTCACTTTCAATATCTTCAACAATGCATGAATAGAGAAAAGTATCACCAGAAGACCGAAAAGTTGTACCTGATACTTCTTTTTATTGTCCATCTTCAATCTGAGGTGATTTTGAATGCGAATTCTTGCATCCACCTTATGGCACATTGTATCTCCTACTCTCACTGTTCCTTTGAGATGTCTTCTTCTTATGAGGCGCTTTCTTCTTTAGCTTCTTTCCCATTGTTTCTACTAATCTCCTTCAAGTGATCAAGCTTCTGCCAAAGGACCTGCTCTGCTAGCAATTATTGGAAATAATAGTTGGGGTGGAGGGGGTGAATCAATATTTACAAATCAATAAATTTTTATTTTCATACTCAAATTTATATACGCTACTTTGATGAAGGTAACTCACGTGTACACACAACTATATTTAAAGCAACCACCATACATTTAACAAACTTATGATTCAATTAGTTCATTACATGTTTATCTTTAATCAGTTCATCAATACTTGATTAACTATTTAAACAATAACCATGTGTATTAATAATAGAATAAACCATCACAAATAAGAAACACATATGGACACCAACATTTAAGGTGGAAACACAATGCAGGACAAAATCATCTACTCGTTGTTTTCTTTTAATATAAGAAAAATCTATTTACAATTTTTTTATTGGTGTAGACTCATACCAGTATGCATGTACCCACTTGGAGAAGGTTAAAACCTTCTCTCATTATCCAGCTTTTTCTAGAAGGGATATCCAACCCCATGGTTCTTATAATTTCCAAATTCATTTACTAGTATGTAAGCGCCAGCCTACAGAAGGTTCCAACCTTCACTCGTTCTCCAGCTGCTACTAGAAGGGAGCTCCAAGCCCTCGATCAAATCACCAACCACTACTGGTAGGAAGCTTCAACTTCCTAACTGAAGGCTCCAACCCTCATCATCCTCCAGGGACTACGTTTCATAAATTTTCAAACTAGATACTCCTAGAACACAACACTGAACACAGCACCACAGTTTGAAGGCCACATTTCATCAAATTTTCATGCTAGACCCATCAACAACATTGAAGCTCAAAATCAATCACCACTGCAATAAAAGCAATAACTAAAAACCGATCATCACTGAAGGAAATCATAATCAATCAATCTGAACATTCAGAACACTGTCACCAGAACACAATCCCTAGAACATAGTCAGCAGAACACAAAGCAAAACCCAAAAGTCTAGAACAACAACTAGAACCAACTGCAACTTCAAAAATCATATTTCATAATGTATACGCAACTTCGATGTGCTGAACCAACATGTATATGTGCTTTTTCCAAAATGAACCAACGCACAAATTTGCAAATACTAAATTAAAACATCACAACTATTCTAGACTTCAGTCATACCTAGATAAGAACATTTATAGTGTAAATCATGTGTTATCATTCAGATTTAGACTATCCATGATCAAGCCACATAATGATAATTCATTTAAAGTCTTATGGTCCTGATCCGTCATTAGATCTCATCACTCATCAACCACTAAGGTTCATCCTTAATTGAAATCAAGAAAAGCACCAGAAATGCATAACATGCATATTTTCTTTTGATTTCACTCTCCATAAGATATTCATTCACTTTGGCCTAATGATCTTCTCCATCTAATATAGCTTTATGCCTTTCTCAATACCTCAGACCAAAAACACTTAGGACCCATCACATTCCTATACGAGATCAAATAGTCATTTCTCTACTCAATATTGTGTGCTAATACCATGGTATCGATCCCTAGTATTCTCTCTTCTTGAATTTCATTGATTTTCCAAAATATACGTGTTTTTCTTCTTTTGAAAGTGTGTGTATACATATATGCTCTTTTTGTTATGCGAACCAACATCTATATGATGTTTTGACTAAGTGGACCTACATATAGATATTAAACTGCTTTTCACCATCGTTTACCTTCAACTTCTTCATTCTGATTAGTATACTTTAGTTTGATAATCCTTGTACTTTTATACCAATGCCCTGTTGCATCTGAATGGATATGTTACACTATGGGTTCCCTTTAATCAAAATTGAATTGACCTGTGAGTGATTTTCCATCAAGGATAGCACTTGTATCATTATGCCAATGCTTTATTTGCTCCAATATGTGCATACATACAAATTAGTCACAATGATATGAGAAGATCATCGAATTAAAAATAAAAACATATATTTATAATAAATATTCATAAGCATGAGAAATTAGTGTTCATAGAAAAAAATGCAATTTAGAAAAAAAGAGATTAGTCTCTTTGTTAACTAAAAGTAGCAAGTATAGGGAAGCTACAACCTGATCCAAGATAATGGTACTAATGAAACCTTTCTCCTCCATCCAACCCTAGCCATCAAATAATTATTCTCCAATATATGCAATAATATGCTAGATAAGGATTCTTAGCATCTCTACAAGGAATCTAGGGTTTCCTGAAGACTAAAAGAGTAGGAGGCATGGGAATACAAAAACCTGCTCTAGAGAAATTTTGGCGTAATGTTGATACGTCTCATTAGGAATTAATTAGGCATACACAAGGTTTGTATTTATACCACCTCAAACCCTTTATTTCATATAGGATATGGGATCCTATAGGCGGGCTTTCAGTAAAAAGTGTAAAAATCAGCTGAAAAATAGCTTTTTATTTAATTTTTGAAAATTTAAAAAATTGTACGTGGATTCTATTTTTAGCAACCATGTATTTATGTCATTTTATAGTGGGAAATTTTTACCATGTATTTTGAAAAATATTTTTTTTGAGACAAAGTCAGGATTGCAAGGGCAAGGGAGCTCCCAGGCTGTATAAGAGAATTTGATCTATAAGAGCGTTGAAATATACTATAAAATTGTATCTAGGGCATATTATAGGATAAGCACAATTTAGTTAATGGAGTTGAAGTTACAATTAAAGTAAATGTTTGGAAAGGCATACATCAAGCGGAATGTGTCTTCATGTAGAGCACACACATTTGTTGTCAAACAGGAAGATTATACCTTTAAATTACACATTCACTATAGAAAATTGAGCAAGATGGCCATCAAAGAAAAATTATCCATTTCTTAGAATTAATGATATGTTTGATCAAATAAGAGGACCTACAATATTTTTAAAAAATGATCTAATGTTTGTATATCATGAAGTTAGGACAATGATGAATATATTTATAGAATCACATTAAAGACCTCGTATAAGAACTACAAGTTTGTCATGGTTCTTTTTGCACCAATAAATGAACTATCTACCTTATGGGCCTAAAGAATAATATATTTGGATACATTTTTATTTATTGGCTTTTATTCATAACATCTTTGTTTAATCAAGGTTTAAGGAGGAGCATGAATAATACCTCATGATAGTATTGCAGGTGAAAAGGGAGCATGACATATATGCCATATGTAGGAATTAAGATTTCTTTCTATCTTAAGTGCATTATTTAGATAATGTCATTTCGGAAAAGGGAGTGGCATTAGATCCCAAGAATGTCAAAGATATCATGTAATGGCTTGTCCATCAAAGTGTATAAAAGGTATGATAACTTATTAAATCATATGGATAATATAGGAGGTTTATTCAACGGTTTTCAAGGATTGGATATTGAATTACTTTGATGAAAAATAAAGGATAAAAAATCAGTTGGACATTAAAATGAGAAATAGGTTTTGAGCAATTCAAGCTAACAAATACCCCCATCCTAAAGATTATAGAACCAAAACATGATATCTTAGTTTCTACATATGCTACGAAGGAATAATTTGATCGATTTATAATGCAAGAGGGACATGTGATTGGTTATGAATCTACTAAATTAAATTATCATGGAAAAAACTACATATCAAATGATTTAGAAACTACATCCACAGTGCATGTCATAATAACGTGTAGGGATTACTTGTTATGGAGAAAAATAAAATTAATGATACATAATAGTGGGCTATGGTACTTGTTTGATTATACTGAAATGAATTTCGTACAAGTTATTTGGATGTCTCTTGTTAGTGAATTGAACATAGAGATTTAACACATTAAGAGAAATTAAAATTGTGGCAGATGCACTTAGATGGATTTGTAGACAATACTTGTGGTAACAATCAATGTGTAAATTAGATATACATAAATGATCAGGTTGCTTTATAAGGCGATGCACACTTCAAATATGTAAATCAATTCTTGGACCAAGAACCTAAGGAGCCAATGGGAAAATTGTATGAACTAAGGAAATATGACATAGTGTTGAATAATGGTCAATTGTACATACATAATTTTGTAGACTTGAAGATGCTCATAATGGATGAATTCATAAGAGGCCTTATTCTATTTGCACAGGTTACCAAAAACTTATTATTCCCACAAAAAAAGTTGTATTATTTCCCTACAATGAACAAAGAAGTTGCTTAATACATTGCAAAATGTTTGGTATATAAAAATATTAAAGTTGAACATAACCATCTAGTAGGACTTATTCTCCAAATAGAAATTACAAAATTGATATGGGATGTCATATATATGGACTTCATTATTATCTATGAAAAATTCCATTTCCTCTTGTAATTTCAACATAAACACCCATTTATTTTCCAAAATATGACCAAAAGATACATGATAGGAGTTCTGAACAAAATGAAATAAGGGATTATGCAAAAAACTAGTAGCATAATACATGGCTCACTTCACCTAAAATTTGATGCATCAATAGCCGGGGTTTTACTTTAATCACTTTTAATCTTTCTAATCATAATTCTAGGGTTGACAACTTTATTTAATGACTACTGGTCAATTTAGTAAATGTAATGAACATAGCCATTTCAATTTAAACCAATCTTGCAAAGGAGACACTAAAAATGATTCCCCATACTTTTAATGCTATTAATTGATTTCCCATTTTAGTAAAAGAATCATCAATGCATAATTATATCTAAACAATCCAATTCACATGTATTAGGAAAAGTTTATAACTCCAAACAATCTTATCAGTATCACTCATCTCATATATTTATCCATTTTATGACATTTTTTATACTTTTCAAAATAAAGGTTTGACCTCACCCTATAGTATGGTTTTACATCCCATAAACTATTGACAAGTCAAAATGGATTATCAATACGCACATAGTAAACCAACCATTAAATTAACATATGTTAGAAATCATATATTATATAGCAATGGAACACATAAAATATTGTAGAAACACAAACACAAAAATGCATAAAACAAGACAGACACATATATACGTGGTTCACCTAATTTGGGTTACATCCATGAATAAAAAGCAAGTCCTTTCTTTTATAATATCATGAAAAATGAAGAGATACAACCTACACCAAATCTGTTGTAATTCCCTCTTCGCTCTCACACAACCTCCTCTCTCTTTCTCGCTCCAAATACACATGTATTCAGTCGGAATACCATTCCCTCATATATTATGAGGGGTTACCTTCTAGTGAAGAAAACCCTAAATTAAACATAACTTTTACCATTAGATCAACCACCTAATGAACAACCTAGATTGACTACAAAATTAAAACATTTTACAAGGCAATTTTACATCCATTTTTAGCTTTGGGGGCGCTACTCACGAACCCGTAATAATAGTAATAATAGTATTAACAAATGAGGAATAAAGATTAGTTGTTGATATTTTCAGTAGATAAGTAAGGAAATATTAATTAGTTGAAAATATCCACTGAGGGACTTGAGCTCGTGAACCATGGCAGTCTAGGGTTTTTGAAAAGCCTACCATGGTAGGAGTACAGGTGCAGCAAGCCTCCATTGCAGTGACGTAGTCTCTCGAGTGCTAGTTTAGACACACTAACGGAGTCTACGTAATGAATATTTAGATAGATAACAACGACAACCGAAATCCCAACATGAATACCAATGAAAATGAAAAGCCATTGTTTAGAACAATAGTACAACTGCAAAATCAATCTGCTTAGCAACAGGAGGCAGAAGCTTCAAACAAAGGGTAGGAGAAGGCCTCCACACAAAATTCAGAACACATGAAGGCAACATCATCCACATGCAAACCAATAGCAGCAGAGTGCCCCAAAATTGACTTACCAAGCCATCGAATCAATGCCCAAATACATTTTATGAAGGATCATGCACTTATAGGTAAATTCATTGGTTTCTGGCCAAAAGAGAAAGCCTTGCAGGGATGGATTGCTTCAAAATGGAAACCAAAAGGACATGTTACCCTATAGCTGGGGCCAAAAGGTTTCTTCAATGCTATATTCAACTGCATCGAAGATAGGAATAGAATCTTATATGGTGTCCCTTATTTCATCAATGCAGTGGGTCTATATTTAAGGGATTGGATTGAAATATTTAATCAAGATGAAGAGGACGTCAGTTGGGTGCCAATTTGGATTAAAATGTACTCTTTGCCTATGGAATATTCGGATGAAGAATCACTAAAAGCCATTGGCAATATTCTAGGAGAATTCATAAAGATTGCAAAGGAAACAAATCTCCGAAGGTATACCTCGTATGCTCACATCTGCATTTACATGTTGATAGGCAAAGCCCTCACGGATTTGGTAAGTCTACTCCATGATGATTTTGAATGGATTCAGCCCATAGATTATGAACATGTGCCCTTCAAATGTAGAAAATGCCATGCTCATGGCCATCTACTCTGAGATTGTCCATTAAATGCTTCCCCCAAAACCAATGATAACTCAGAGAAGTTTGATTCTAAAGTATTCACCAAGGTTACCAATTGAAAGTGGCATGCCAAAAGGCCCCCACTTGGCCCCAAAACCTCCTTGCCCACTTCCTCTGCACCCTCCACTAGTAATAGCTTTGATATTTTGTCACAACATTCCATGCCTGAAGCAGATCCATCCAAACCTGTTCAACCATCCACCATGCCATCAACCTCAACTCAAATTAATAATTCTGGTATACCTTTGCATGATCCGAATATTGATCAAAAGATAACATCCTCTTCATGCATCCCTAACTAGGAGAGAGATATATTCATATGGTAGGCAAAAGGAATGGACATCGACAACTTTTTATCAGATCCCACCAAGACAACTAACTCAATGCCTAAGAGCAGCCAACCTAGCCACATGGATGAGGAACCAGAAAGCTTTCACCTCGAAGACCTAGACATCTTCAGTCTAAAACAAGCTTGGCGAAAGAAAGAGTTTGACAAAATTCTGAATACGCAGCTTGAAAATTTTGAAGTAGTCCTTTAAAGAGTGCATCAATAGAGAACCTTAGACATACAACCAGGTAGCAGCTGGGATGGGAACAATATCCACAAAGATAGAAAGAAAAGGGGAAGAATGACAGATCTGTAGAGAACCATCATTATTGGGGAAATGTTGGTGGAGTCAGGAAAATATTCCAAGTTAACTAAGTACTATATGCCATTACCCACTCACTAGCCATGAAGGTCATCTCATGGAATTTAAGAGTACTCAATAGCCATGGGAAACATAGAATGATAAAAAACATGATACAACATGAAAGACCACAAATCTTCTTTATGTAAGAAACAAAATGCAACAGTAATATATTGGGTTCCATTTTATATAGAGCTTGGCCAAGATATAACTCAGTTGCAGTGGATGCTTCTGGCACCTCAGGAGGACTCACCATCGCATGGAATACGCAGGCTATCTTACTCACCGAGTTTCATGCCTCCCATCATCTTATACAAGCCACTTTTGACATCACAGGAACTAATATAGTTTGTCATCTGTCAAATGTATATTTTCCTCAGCATTCACTACAAAATATTGTGCTGCTAAACACATTGGAAGATCTCAATTCCACCAAAACACGCCACTATGGATCATAGGTTGGGATTTCAAGATGATTACTAAACTAGAAGAGGAAAAAGGAGGCACAGTCAAACTGGACAATGAAAGCAAACGCTTCAAAGACTATATACAAAACAACTGGATGATAGATTTACCATTCAATAATGGAATCTATACTTGGAATAACAAAAGATCAGGATCCCAACAAATTGCATCTCAGCTGGATCGATTTCTCATTTCAGGCAATACCATTCACTTGGGTGGAGACATCATAGCCTCAATCTTGCCTCTGTCAGGCTTAGACCATTGGCCCATTTCACTTCAGTGGCAAAGACCAAGAGACTCTACTAGAAGGCCTTTCCAATTTGAATCTTTTTGGCTCTCTCATTTAGACTTCAAATATATAGTCAAAATAGCTTGGGAAAACTTCACTCCTCCTGAAGGATCAACCATGTATCAATTCCAACAACGACTAAAGAATCTCGAACAGAAAATCAAGCAATGGAATCGTTCCACCTTTGGAAATATTTTTCAAGCTCAAAAAACACTTGAGAAAAGCATGATTGAGCTCCAACAGAGAATTATCAAGGAAGGGAGAACCAAAACAATAGAAAATCAAGAACAAGATCTTCTTACTCAACTAGAATATGGAATGAAGCAAGAAGAGGTACTTTGGAAGAAAGAATCAAGAATTAGATGGTTAAAAGAAGGGGAAAGGAATACCAAATTCTTTCATTGCACCACCATACATAGACGAATGCATAATAACATTGCACAACTTTAGAATCAGCAGGGAGAAAGAATGGAGGAACATGATGATATTGAGAGAAATCCTCACCCATTTTAAATATGTACGTCAAGAGGCTCAAGTAAACAGGCAACCGACCATAATCAAAATTCTTCAACATGTCCAAAAAATTATAATAGAAGAGCACAATCAGCTACTACTTTGACCCATCACTCTTCTAGAAGTCGAATCAGCAATAGCTCAAATGAAAGATGGGAAAGCCCCTGGACCTGACGTATTTACCTCTAACTTTTTCCATCACTTCTAGGACCTCATCAACTTGGAGATTTCGAAAGTTGTGGAAGAATCTCGGACTATGCACTGGCTTCTTTTGTCTCTAAATTCAACTTTCATAGCTCTCATTCCCAAAGAAGATCAACCAAATACTCCATATAGGTTTTGGCCCATAGAAATCTGCAATGTTATATACAAAATCATCTCAAAAGTCATCACCGACAGACTCAAGTTGGTTCTCCCTATGCTCTTCTCGCAAGAATAATCAGGATATGTGGAGGGACGTCAAATCCTAGATGGCATAATTCTGATGCATGATATCATTCACTCTCTAAAGCACAACAAATAGGCAGGTATGCTTCTTAAAATTAACTTATCTAAAGCATTTGACAAATTAAGTTGGACACATACAAAACAAATGCTTACAGCCTTTGGCTTCAGCCCAACCTAGGTTAGATGGGTTATGAACCTCATTTCATCCACCTTTTTCTCCGTCTTAGTAAATGGCATCCCCTCTTTCCCCTTCTCCCCCTCTAGAGGCATTCGTCAAGGTGATCCCCTCTCCCCATTTCTTTTTGTCCTCATGGCAGAAGGCTTAGGTCGTCTTATAAAGCATGCTCTTCACTCCTGAAGGCTTAGAGCCATTTCTATCCACAGATCCTCTGCCATAACTAATCAACAATTTGTGGATGATAATATGTTGTTTGGGCACCCTTCAGTTCAAGAAGCTTATACACTCAAATCCTTGTTAGATACTTTCTCTAAGGCTTCAGGAACTACCATTAACAGTATTAAGTCTCAAATCTTCTTCTTTGATACCTCCTCAGTAACATCAAGAAATATAGCTAGAATCCTGGGTTTTCCTATCACCAATCTTCCCTCCAAATACTTGGGCACACCATTGATCAACTCTACTATAAAGCACGCATCTTGGCATCTACTCCTAGAAAGTATTGAAGGTTACCTCTCTTTATGGACTTATAGAGCCCTCAATATGGCAAGCTGGCTCGTTCTTGTTAAAGCGGTACTATAAACTATGCCTCTATACCTTTCCCTTGTTCTCACAACGCCGAAGTGGGTGCTCAAAATGATTAAGGACATACAATGCAACTTCCTTTCGGGATCCTCCGGGCAAAATCGCAAATTGTTCCTAGTGAAATGGTCGACAATTTGCACAACAAAAAAATAGGGAGGCCTTGAACTGTGAGATCCTCAGCATAGTAATGAAATGATGGGGGCAAGACTATGGTGGCAATGGTTATCAGCCTCACACACACCATGGGGAAAATTATGCATTGCATAATATGAAAATAATCGACCGTTGGAAGAGCTTATCAGATTCACAAATAACAATGCAGGCTGTCTAATTTGGAATGCAACAAAACAACACAGGGTAATGATACAACAACACAGTTTTTGGGAGATTAGAGATGGTGGCATTGTTAGATTTTAGGTTGGCTCATGGCAACAATGACCCAAATTATTAGAAGCCATCCATCTCGAAAATCTTGAGGAACAACTATTCATCACAATGACAAAGTCTCTTAGCACTGGACTGAACATATCAACCAGGGATACAGGCAATGGAAAAAGGCAAAACAAATCATTCATCAAGAAACAGAGGACTTCTACAAAGAAATGGACACAGAGCTTAATAATGGGAAAATTAGATAATTAGATAAAAAGGACATTTTAAGATGGGGATACACCTTGCGGGGAAATTTTTCAACTAAGGAGGCATATGGTTTGATGATTCAAACTCAGGAACCCATGCACCCAGTCTGGGAACGTATGTGGACCCCTGGAATATGGCCCAAAGTATCTACTTTCATATGGTTGCTTTGTCATAGAAGAATACTCACATGGGATAATATTATTAAAATAGGTTTCCATGGACCCTCATACTGCGCGAATTGCAATTAGAGAAATGAAACCATTCAACACCTCATGGATTCATGCAACTTGGGCAACAAAGTATGGGAAAAACTCAACTTCAGGTGTCAAAGAACCTACAAAAGTCTAGGGGACATTATCAGCACCATCCATAACTGGGTCTCCACTCCCTACAAAAGCAAGCTACAAAATTCTCTATGGAAAATCCTTCGACGTCTGTTTCTTTGGACAACTTGAAAGGAAAGAAATAAGTGAATCCTTAAGAATAAATGCACTACCTTGGACATCATTTGGAGAAATTTATGCCAGAATATTCAAGAAACCTTGGCTCTCTAGAAGTGGTAGGTAAATGATCTTCCCACTGAAGCATATGAACAAAATATTTGGGAGAATTGGAATATCCTGCTTCTGCCTATTCAGGATGATCTCAACATCTCTCCCACCACTTCTAGCCCTTCTACTCAATGGAATCCCCCTCCAATAGGTATGATCAAGTTAAACCTTGATGGTGCCTCAAATGGAAACCTGGGCAAGGCAGGATATGGAGGTATAGTCAAGAATCATGATGGAACCCCTCTTTTACTTTATTTTGGATCAATTGGCTGGCATACAAATAACTCAGCAGAATTGGAAGATCTATGGCAAGGACTTTTTTTGGCTCATCAACACCATTTTCACCCTATTGTGATTGAAGGGGATTCCAAAATCCTCATCAACATGGCTAATAAATTTCAACTGGGAACCCCGACTTCTAATGTGGCTACTAGCTGGAGATTGGCGGCTTGTTTACAACTCATTAAGAAATGGCTAAAAAATAGAAGTGCTATCACCTTCAATCATTTCAAAAGCGAAGGAAACAAGGTTGTCGATCTTTTGGCAAATACAGGGGTAGACAAGGATCAAGTACTTAGATCAAGATCACTCATCATCCTTAATGATAGCACTCAATTACAGGAATGCACTACCCTGGAGCAAAAAGAAGCAAAACTCCTAGATGCAGGTGTTTAGAAAGGTTGGCGTGATGGCAGAGATAAGGACCAGCAAGTGACATAGCCACATGGCCACCCTAAGCTCACACACAATGCAATAAAATTGTTTTAGAGCCTCCCTAAATGAAATTCAATGTGACACTCGCACCAACTTACCAATTCCATGCCGCCTCGGCTCTTCATTATGGAAGCCTCAAGCGCTCTTCAGCCCGCATCGTGGTCTATTTGTTGTCCTCTACCTCTACAATGTAAGTGCCCCCTGGCTATCATGGAGCCAAGCACACGCACAACAACAGGTAGGAGATGCCATATTCTTGGTTGTATAGACTTCGGGAAGGGCAACCACTATTCGCAAAAACTGTTATGTAACCTGACCCTCGCTTCTGAGCCTTCCACCTCTGATAACGCCACCCAAAGTGACCATTTCTACTCCATCGCTACTCCTCACAGTCAGTCCCTTTCTCCCTATGAAATTATGCCTCGACTATGCCAGTAAATGTGTTGCAAGAGGGATAGCAGTAGAGGGGAAATGCTCCATTCTTCGCGCTCAATGGTCTCTGACTTCTCCTCCCCCTTGTCAAATCACTTCTTGGCTCATTATCCTGATACACACAGCAACAGAGGTAGCACTCATGTTGTTTTCTTCTAACCTTCGCGAACCTGTCCATTAGCTATTGCTCTCCCCTCCAGCTCTCAGCGCTCCAATTATACAAATTCACCTACCAATCCTCTCTGAATCGACCTCTTATCAAGACCACCATAACAGTAATGTTTCAGGAGGAGCCTTCCATCGCTGAAGGAAGTCCCACTCGCGAAATAGAGAAGAATGATATTGCTCAGGGAAAGCCTTATGGAGCAAAGCAAAATCGAGAAAATATGCAGAAGGAAGACACTGGTGAACTGCCAAAAGACGAGGATGACCTCTATTCCTACAGGTGTCTAATTCTTCAAGAACACCCGTCGACACCAAATGACAACTAAACCAACATGTGTCTTCAGGTTTCAGGTTCCCGCCACCAAGTTCTATGGGTTTATTTTCGCATTTTTGCTCAAAATAGTTAGTTTTGAAGTTGTTCTCAAAAGAATATCACTCTATGTTCACATGCTAGTTTCCTCTACAAGGGAAAAAAATCTATTTTGGGATGGACTAGCTTCCCTCTTCTGGGTAGTCTTCATTTTGTTTTAGTTGCAATATGCCATGAACCTTGGCTACGAACTGTAGAGGCTAGTGCCTCCATGTATCATTTTGTTACAGTAATAGATTTTAGACATATTTAGAAAAAAAAAAAATATTAACAAATCAATCATAATAATAATGAGCTTCTAACTAAGAATATAATTTACTTATGTTATTTTATTATAATATAAAAATATAATAAAATAAAGGAAATAAAAGAGAAAATAATTATTATCCTTAATAAATATAATTATTAATAATTAATATTGAATATTATTTTATATTAATAATTTATTAATAATAATATTCAATATTGAATACTATCATTCTTATAATAACAGTAATATAATATTAACAAATCAATCATAATAATAATAGGTTCAACTAAGAATAAAATCTACTTATGTTATTTTATTATATATAAAATATTAGTAAAATTAATATTAAATTAAGATAAAATTAGTAATAAATTATATATTCTTAATAAATAATAGTTATTATTATGAATTTATTTCATATTAAAAACTAAATAAAAAGAAAAATTTAAACTAGTATTTATTTAACAATTAATTATAATAAGAATAGTTTAATTATGATAAAAATTATTATCAATTAAATTCAATTCTTAAAAAAAAAACTGTATTATTAATAATAAATTATAAATATATATATATATAATAGATATATATATATAATATATAGTATATATAAAAGATTAATTTAACTATTATAATATAAATTATAAATAATAATATAATAATACGAATACTAATAATAATTTATTACTATTTAGATATTTAATTAATATATGTAAATGAAAAATAAATGTAAAAATTAAAAATTAAAATAAAGTTATTAGCCGACTTTCAAATAAAAATATTTCTTTAACTATTCGTCATTTCACAAAGCTCTTCTTCTATCATCATTCAGTTTGGTCTTGATGATGGATCCCTGTTGGGATTTGAAACGTTGATAGAAATATGGTTTCTACTGTGGATACTCCGAGACTAACCTCAAAAGAAATGAGCCACAGATGCCTAAAATAAAAAATTGCTCATTTAATCAAGCTTGTTAATAACATCTTGACTACAATAAGTTTCAATGTTATGAAATATTGCAATATCATCAATACAACATAATAGGAGACACAAAAATGGACACTAGTATACACTCAAAAACATGGAATGGATAAACCAACAAACATTTATTTTACTAAACATTTCATGAGGGAGTTCACCCCCTCACTCAATGGAACAAGGGAGTCCATCCCTTGTACACTGTTGAAATTATACAAAGAAACATAATCTTTAATTTGATCATAATTAACTAGAGGTCGATACATTTAACATGGTGTCATGTTTTAGAAACACCTTAGCCCATATTTATTTGGGTACATTGTCCTCGTGGCATGGTTTTTTTATGTGGTAGTTTACGGTGGTAAATTGAATTTTACGATCTTCAACTTCACATGTAATAGTAATTATTTATATTTACCACATCACCTACAATAGTATTAGTTATAATCCACCTTTAGTTTGTTGCAGAAGCGATATAACAAAAACTATTAGTCGATTCTTTGAAAGAACCACGACTCTTTGATATGACCTCTATCATCAACAAACACTACCATAATTATGTAAAATTACAATTTATTAAAGCCTAAACGTTCCATCTTTACTATTTATCGTTCCTATGTCATAATCCCTAATAATATTCTATGCTTTATACATCATTTCATGTATCACTTCCATGCACATGCATAAATAAAAGTAAACTTCATCTCTAATGTTTTACTTTTGAATGCATCGTCAAGTACAAAACCCTAATTGTTTAATTCATGAAAAACCTTAGTTAATATTTGAAAAGAAAAGCGTTTAATACTTTAACTAAAATTATTCTTTTAGTAAAAATGTAGAACTATGGAAACATATTTTCCTGACCATGGTATTGTTTTTCTAGGTATTCTTCTTATTGTCACACCATGTGTAATAATCTATTTGTTCCCTTAATACAAAACCATTCTTAATTTTTCCAATCTAATAACATTGGTTACTAATAGAAAATACAACTAAAATCTTATTGTTTCTATTTCAATGGACTATACAAATGCACATTATTATAAATGGGCACCTATTTTTCCATATTCCTAAATGAATTAATAAATGTATACAATTATAAAACCACTCCTACTTATCTTTCATTAAATAAATCTATAAAATTATAAAAGCACATTTTCTAATTTACATTTCACATATTTTAAATGCATCCATATAATTATAAAAATTTGTTTTCTTATCCAAATCACATATTCATTAAATAAAATTCATAAACAATATCAAGCATGCCTATTCATATGCATTAATTAAATACACACAATTATAAAAAATTCCCTATGCATCCTTATTCTAACTGTAAAACCATCTTTAACCCTATAATAGTAGCCTACAATATGCATGTGAATGAAGAGCATCTATGAAATTGTAAAACCATGACTCTTTATTCATATCTCAAATTAAAACCATGATTATATTAGCATGCATCTGAATGAAGAACATGCACGAAATTGTAGGTCCTTATATATTTACAAAATCACTTTAGTTATCTTATCTTCCTATGAAAAACAACGTAGTTAACTTATCTTTTCAATAAACATATCATAGTTATCCTACAAATAGGAAATTTGCTATCCTTTTCAATATATAACAAAATTATATAATTTTTTTCACACGATCTATGCAATATCTTCAAAGAGATTAACACATTTACCTTATTTGTTTATGCATAATAACCATGCAATATTTTCAAGAGATCAATGCACAAGAACCATGCAATCTTCTCAAAGGAATTAAAAAAATTAAACTATCTTTCTACACACAAAACAATGAAATATTTTCAAAATATTAATGCACAATTAACTTATTATTTTGTTGAAAAGTACTCCCTTTCTTCCGTTACCTTCCATAGACATATTGGTAATTTTTGCAACCAAAATGAAGGAAACATCCTCGAATCTATCAGAATTCTTCACCTCCAACTATATCAAAGCATTTTACAAATATATTAATATGTTAGTCTACCCATTACAACACTAGCAACAGATAATCGTTCCATTGAAATGAACAAAATGGTAAATATATTCTTTAGGTAGAGGTAGATACATTTAAAATTTAATATTTCCCAAAGATGTGTAATTTACAAATCAAAGGGGTTTGAAGAAACTAAAAGTACTCCAAAGAATAAAAAAATTCTCAAAAAAATCTAGTTAGTCATGCACCCCATCTTATCTATAGAAACTATAGATGGGTAAGATATTTATTTAGTCGAGAAGCGATAATGAAAAAACACTTGATCAAATGAAACATCAAGCATACAAACTTGTGTTGATCACTAGAGTGGGATCATTAGAGTGTCGAAAACCATTATTGAATATTTTGTAAATAATTTTGGTATATGTGAGATACAATGATTAGGCATGTACGCCTGATGGATTTTAGGGGGTAAGATATTTTTCAATGAGAATTTTGGCTACCATAATTCTAGGATTATTTTTTGGAGGTAACCTACGTATTTCATTCTCGAGCGTGTCAAATTATTTCTCACGTAATTAAAATTACACGTCTAGGTATATTACACCCCCCCAAACATAACACAATCCTCGATTTTCATCTCTTATTTCTTTCATCATCATCATACTTTCATCTTGTCTCTATGTCACATACCCCCTCAGCACAATACTACAATTTCCTTCTATGCTCTACTGATCCATGATGTGGACTTTTAGATTCAATTAATAGACTTACATTCTAGATCAACCCTTAAGTATAAATTACAACTTGTAGAACATAATCAATCATGGAATTAAACCAATAATATTTGAGCATCTAGACCTCATTTCTATGAGGACTCAAAACAAGAATTGATGGAAATTTATCATGAATATACTGTAACTAGCGTTGCCATCATCATTCTCATAGGAATACTGGCGTAGTTGAAATTATTACTGACATATATCTTAGTCAATACGAACAATTATCTAAACGAGTGTCAGCGAATGCAATTCAACTCATCAAGCGTAAAGCGTAGAATAAACAGTCAGAACAATAGATAATTTCACACCTTAAACGCATAACGACTACTCATACATAGTTGTCGCTTGCATAAATAATTACCAATATTCCATGATCTCAAGAAAAAGGATTATTCATTCATCATACGCTCACAAATTTGACAGCATGAAGTGTAATGAATCATAATATAGCCCCATGCAATTGTACTCATAATTTTAAGCATGTGAGAACCAAAGTGCAAGGGGCCACATATAGTACATTCCAAGCTATTGAAGGAACTATCTTAATTGAAGAAAGTCACTTGGAAAATGGAGAATCACAACCCATCCTAGAACTGACTTCCTCTAGTTCACTCCTGCATTGAGATTTCTTTCCATGGATCAACTGCCTCGTGTTGATCTCTTCAATGGGTATTTAATACCATCTTTCACAATATTGTTTCCATTAGTAGTGTCCCAGTTTTATGGATCCTTTTTAACCATTTTCCTAATATTTTCCCAAAAAAAATAACCTTTATCTCCCATGGGGATTTTCCTCATAAGATCTTTCCTTTATCTCCCACAACGCTTTTATGTTTTTTCTTAATGTAACATCTTTCTCCAGCTATGTAGCTTAATGGATATTTACCTCCAAATCCACTAAGCTTATCTAGATTTGGATCTAGAAGTCTTATCATGAAATTATTGTCCATTCGCATTTACCAATGGGATTTGGCAAGAATTTCATCTCTTGGTGTCTCATTTTTCAAAGTGATTAAATTATTTTGTTTAATAATAAATTATTTAATTTCGTTTTTACCTATCAGACCTAGATTTTCTTAGCTTAGGTCAATTTCCTGTTACATACAACAAAGAGTTGCTACACTTTATCTCTCAAGAAGTTTTCATTTTCTATACAAATTTATTTTATCATGATCATGCATCATATGTATACTAATACTGAAACAAAATATCGATATTTAATTGTAGTTCGTAATACCAATTATTAGTTTCCACCTTTCTCTTGCTTCTGCACTCTGGATCAGTTGCCACACCTAGAAATATCCATTTCCTTCTTTTCAATCATGAGTACCTACACATAGTGTGTAGTGCACACATACAACTATATATGTCATATATCATCATGCACTAAATTCATCAATATCTGTACCATATGTATTGCTTGTACATAGTACCACCTATATAACTTGTACACCATACCAATGTCCATAGCATCTCCTGCATGACATATACTTCATCCACATGTTTTCCACCATGTTAGTATTATGCTAAAAATTCATTCAATTATTAATATTACCTTTAGGCAAGTTCACTCAAACAATGTTTGGTTTTTCAATTGGAGAATAAAGAATTCATTAACCTCTTCTACTTCTGCAACCATACCATAACTAATTCTTCTTGTTTATTTCAAAGTATTCAAATTCCTTTACTTAGCTAATCCTATTTATGTATCTTGAGGTTGTAGGCAATTTTCAACAAATGATAACATATATGCATAATAGAACTTTACAAAACCAATAACTTTGAGTTTTGGGATTAAATTTGTCCCATAGACAAGGTTTTAAACATGACATAATATGACCTCCGCTTAATCATAAAAAAAACTAATGACTATGATAGTTAGTCTAGTATGTACTTTAGTGTTTAATATTTGAGTCTCATAACAACCTTACCTTTGTCTTTAGCAAAGAAAATAATAATTTGGTACTCCAAAGTAATCCACCTATAATCTCACCATGTCATATGATTTCATGTTTTCTCCTTTTAATGGTACTTCCAACCCATTATTGGCCTTGAATAATTCAAGGTATATTCAAAATCAATTGAACAATTAGTAAGTAAGTACATACACCTCCTATATGGGAGTCATGACTAAAGGTTATAATGTTTTCAGATTCTATAATCTCTTACTTTCCATGATAGTTTGTATACCAGGGCATGAGCTTTCGTCCTTAACATGTGGATACACCATTAGATCATGACTTAGTATAATAAAATTCATTTTCTTGGAAACCAAGTCAATTGTTAAATTCCTTAAATAAATTTTTTTATGAAAAAATTGTTATGTTGCCATATTCAAATCCACAGAACACTATCAATACAATCTGATAGGTAGACTTTTACCATATTTCTTGATTTCAAATTCTACAATTCTCAATTGCTAGATATCACTTTATAGAAATAAATTTTCTTATCAATATCATTCAGCCACAAAATATGGTTAAAGAATCAAGTTTTTGTATGGTTTATTATTCTCTCTTCTCTAGAACCTTTTGTATGTCACCCATTTGGTGCATGTATTTTATTACTAGCATAAGATCCTTAGATCATCATAAGTTGTATTAATGCGAAAATGTTGTGGGTTTATCGAGATTTCTCTTATTAATTCAGACAATCATGTTGTGAATCTAGTGTAGAATTATTGTTATTCATTAGGTTGATCTAAATTTCTCTAATGCATGAAGCACAACCATATCTAGTTTGCAAGTATACCTTGGTTAAATAAATTAGAAGCACACAATTTATTTTAATATTATAGCTTCCCACAAGAAGTAAATTTGTAAGATATTCAATCATTTTGTAGATTCGAAAGGTTCCTATTTGTGAGATATTACCAACAGAACCCCATTTATATATGGATGGGTATGTACATTAAGGTATACTTTAAGTTGCAAAGTTTCACAAATACGAATTTGAGTGAAATATTGGGAAGGTGCTCTTAAGCTTAATACTATCTTTCTTCTATTAACTGAGAAGCATGAGGAGTTGCTTTTATACTCCCATTATGTATTTATACTAGATTTACTTTTGGTGTCAGTCCCATTGAACTTCTTATTAGAGTCATAATTTATTAATGTATGATGTCTTCTCCAACATGCATACATTGAGTTGCATTGCATTTGAGGATTTACGTCTCAACTCTAACCCTAGTTTCATCTATATTGAAATATAATGTCTACCTCTTATGTGCTTTAGTTACAATTATTTTGAGATTTCTTTACTCAAAAGAAGCTTGTACGTTCAAAATTATGCATGTCAAATTAAATATTGATATTTAATAATAACATGGTAAGAATTAGCTCCATTCAATACTGTATATTTGAAGCATTCCCCAATAAAATGAATTAACAACTCAACCAGTGAAAAAATCATATTTCAAAATGGATTGCATTGTTAATCAACACAACTATATTAAATCGAAAGACAATTTTTAAAAATACATAGTCTCATGTGCTTAATGATGTTTCATGGGAGCCTTCATTAATAAATATCATTAAATAGAGCCTTCAAAATTTGTTATAGTTTGAAACCTACTTAATTGGCCATAATCTTTTGTTATTATTGATAGTATGTCATGAACTTCTTTCCTCATGATTTATATAGTTTCCATTTATATAGTTTCCTTATTAATTCTTATTTTACCTCATGTGGGAATTATCTATAGAAGGAAAAACACTTGACATTTTATCTATTTTTGTTCGTGAGTTACCTTCTGTGAGTTCAAGATTTCCTCTTTTATATACCATCCTTTCTTATGATCCCTAATAACGTAAACTTTATTTCATTAAGTAATGTCCTTGATTGTACTATCCTTACTGACATTAGTTGGAATTTTATTAAAATATGCCCTTGTATAGAAATCATACAACTCATAATTTGATTTTACTATGAGTAAAATAACATGATGACCATATCATCAAATTTTTCATCCAATAACCATACTTTAAAAATACTTATTCACCGCGCTTATTTCTTCATAATATATCCATTATTCTTCCTCAAACTGGTTATATGCTTTACTCGAATTATGTTGAGGCGTTTAGTATTTGATCCCTCTCTTACCTCAATTTGAATGATATATATTCTTCTTACATATGTATCGCACTCATTTAATTCAATATTTTATTAACATTGTGGGTATAACATTCCACTTAATCGTATGTACTTTCTAGCACTTAATAAGTAGCAAAAAAAAATAGTAACCAATTTATGGTTGACCCTTTCTACTTATTGAAATAATCAATCTGTTAATCCTTGACATTTCTTTACATTACTCTCTATTCGAATAGAATGTGGCCAGGTTTTATATTATATAATGCATTGCAGAATTATTTGTTCCCATATAACTTTCCACAGTTCCTTTCTCCCCATAATGTTACTATAGCTATCCAAAATGTTTAGATTTGAGAATTTCAATATAAGTGCAAGGATTAAATACCTCCTATTTTATGTTAGAAAATTATATATTACAAAGCAATGAAACACATAAAATATTGTAGAAATATAAAGAGAGAAAATTCATAAAAGAAGAAAGACATAGATATACATGGTTCACCCAATTTGGGCTACATCCACAGAGAAAAATCAAGACCTTCCTTTTATATTATCCAACAAAATGAAGAGATACAACCTACAACAGGTCCACTATAATTCCCTGTTCGCTCTCGCACAATATCCTCTGTCTTTCTCAATTAGAACACAAACCAACATAGACGGAATAAAATTCCCTCATATATAGCAAGGGGATTCCTTCCAGGGAAAAAAAAAACCTAAATTAAACATAACTTCTACCATCATATTTATGCCTTATGAATGACTGAGACTGAGTATGAAATTACAACATTTTACAAGGCAATTTTACATCTAGTTTTAGCTTGGGGGGTAATGCTCCTTGATCCTCGACCAAAGTGAGGCTCTAAATAATCATCGTCGGCCCCATGGACCCCCCTGGAGGTGCACATAAATCGCCAGCGTTTCCCCAACATTAAGAAATGGCATCAAATGTGGTGATACCTCTAAATAAAGAAGATAATCAGGCTCCACTCCCAACAATTTCCCACTTGGAGACTACTTATAGAAACTCGAGCACTACTTCATTTGATGGACAATGAATCCACTTTGGACTTGGTTTTTTCTCATCTTCATCATCATACTTGAAGATCAACTGAGCAGAATCTCAATTTCTCCCTGTTTACAACTTTTGTTAATATATTTGTCGGATTTCGTCTAGTGTGTATTTTTTCCATCTTCAATTGTCCATCTTCCAACATTGACAGTATGAAATGGTACTTGAGTTGTATATGCTTAGTCTTGGAATATAATTCATAATTGTTTGCAACATGTAAGGCACTTTGGCTATCACTATATAACTTTCCCAACTCCTACTTCTTACCCAATTCATCGAGAAACCATTGTAACCAAACCATTTCTTTACTAGCCTTTGTAGAAGCAACATACTCTACTTCCATTGTTGAGAGTGCAACAAAAATTTGTAGTTTTGAAAACCAATTGACAATTTTTCCACCTACAGTAAACACATATCCTTTGGTTCTCCTCCTGTTGTCTCTATCACCCGCCATATCTGCATCAACATATCCTTGTACATAAATGTTTTAACCACCAAAGCATAATTCTTGGTTTGTGGTACATCTCAAATACCTGAGAATCCACTTCACCACCATCCAATTTTGTTTTCCTCGATTGTTCATGTACCTTCTTACAACTCCAATTGCATGTGCAATATTAGAATATGTGTGGACCATTGCATACACTAAGCTTCCAATTGTTGATGCATATGGAACTTTAGACGTATAGGCCATTTCTTCCCGAGTCTTGTGACACAAATCCTTACCTAGTTTGAAATGCCTAACCAAAGTTATACTAATTAGTTTTTCATTCTCCATATTAAATCATTTCAACACCTTTCATATGTACTCACTCTAAGACAATGTTAATGTTCGATTCTTCCTATCTCTAGTTATTCTCAAACCAAGGATTTGTTTTGCAACACCCAAATCCTTCATTACAAATGAGTTTTCCAATTTTCATTTGAGAACATTTATTTCCTGCATGTTAGAACCTCTAACAAGAATTTTATCTACATAAAATAACAATATAATATAGATGCCATCATTTTTTGTTTTGACATAAACACAATGATCAGAGTGACATCTAGTATAACCTTGTTTTAGATACCACTTCCTTGGATCCTATTTTAAGCCATACAAGCTCTCCTTCAACCTACCCACTAGTTTCTCCTTCACTTTGACCTTATATCCTTGTGGCTATTGCATATATATATCTTCCTCCAAATCCCCATGGAGAAAGGTTTTCTTTAAATCTAACTGCTCAAGATGTAAATATTCAGCTACTACCAGACTTAAAATAGTTTTGATTGAAGTCATTTTAACAACAGGAGAAAATATCTCATTGAAGTCTCTATGCTTTCTCTTTGCAAAAACCTTGACCACAACTCTAGCTTTATACCTTTTTCTACCTCCATCTTCTTCCTTCAACCTGTAAACCCATTTATTCTCCAATGTTGTTTTACCTATAGGAAACCTGACTAAGTCCCAAGTCCAATTATGTACTAAGGAGTCCATCTCTTCTTTCACAACTTTCTCCCACTTCTTCCTTGTTTCTATGTGCACTGCTTCTTCCCAACATTCTGGTTCACCAGAATCAATCAGCAATACACAATATAATGAAGGAGAGTATCGTTGAGGGTGTCTACATATCCTGGTAGATCTTCTAACACCACTTTCAGGTGTTTAAGGTGCTTGTTGTTTTTGTGGTTGGAGTTGTTGTTGTTCTAGCTGTTGACCATTCCGAATTTCAGGCACCTTCGCTTGTTTCATGATCTCAACAAGGACTATGTATTATTTGTTTTATTTTTCCTATTTCTTTTCCTGCATCTCATCCTTAAACAAAACATTTTCATTGAATATGACATCTATACTACTAATGGTTTTGTGTTTTTCATAATCATAAAAGTGATAACCAAAGTCATTAACACCATATGCAATAAGGGTATATTTCTTTGATTTTGCCTCAAGATTTGTTCTATTTTCTTTATTAATGTGAATAAAGGTTTCACAACCAAAAGTATTTAAAAACAAGTAGTTTACCTTTTTACCTGTCCATGCGTCCTCTAGAATAACACCATCCAAGGAACTTGAAGGTCCTTTGTTTATGAGATAAACAACAATATCTGCAACATCTTCCCAAAATTGTAAAGCTAATATTGCATGCAATCTCATGCACCTTGCACGCTCCATGATTGTCCTATTCATCCTTTATGACACACCATTTTCTTGTGGTATTCCTGGAACTATCTTCTCTCTGTGAATTCCATTCTCTGAATAGTAACTATCAAAATCTTTGCTGTAATATTCACCACCATTGTTTGATCTAATACATTTCAACCTTTTTCTTGTCTCATTTGCAACCAAAGATTTCCATTTCTTGAAAGTATCAAATACATCAGATTTATTTCGAATACCATAAATATAGTTTTTTTTGGTTCCATCATCAATAAAAGTAACATAATAATGGGATCCATCGAGAGATGATACATGAGAAGGTCCCTATACATCTGTATGCACAAGCTCCAATTTTCCGCTCTTATTTTCTTTCGCAACTCTAAGGAATCTAACTCTCTTATGTTTTCATAACATAATTTTCACATAATTCTAAATGAACATGCTTCATACCAAGAAAAACAATCTTGAGTGGTGAATCTGCATCCCCTTCTCACTCATGTCCTCGAGCCTATGATGGCATAATGTTGTATCTGTTCTTATAGAGGTTAAGGGATTAACAGAAATAGAAATCCCATTGCATAAATACAATGTATGAACTTTTTCTCCTTTTTCTATTACCAGGGCTCCTTTAGTGACCTTCCAGGTTTTATCTGTAAAATTAGTTACACAACCTTCACCTCCCAAATTCCCTATTGAAATTAGATTTTAGTTCATATTTGGAACATGCCTTACCTCCTTCAACATCCATTGATTTGCATTCTATTGTTTTATGAAAATTGTACCAATTCAAATTATTTTATGGGGTTTATCATCACCTAATCGAACCTGTCAAAAATCTCCTTGAAAATAATCATGAAAATGTTTCCTATCTGGTGTGGCATGGAATGAGGCCCCTGAATCAACCATAAATGGATCAATAATAATTCCTAAAGAAAGAATCAAAGCATATTGCAACACATCACCTGTCACATTCCCTTCATGATTGTTTTCTTGCTAAACGTCTCCTTATTTTCCCCTCTGGGACTTGCAGTCCTTCTTCACGTGTCTTTTCTTCCCATATTTCTAGCACACTATCCTTGATCTGGACTTGGATCTACCTTTCCTTGACTTGCTATGATATACTGGGCAGTTTCCTCTTTCAAATTTTCTTCCCCTAGTCTCTGCAGTCAAAGCATTACTTGATGTCTCACCAAAGGTTTTCTGTCGCATTTTCTCGTTACGGATTGCAGCAACAACATCATCAAACTTTAAAGCACTAGATCTACATATAGAGTTACTAATGGCCATAACTAAACCATTCCAATTTTTTTGCAATGAGCATAGAAATACAAAATCCCTAACTTCATTATCTAAAGTTACCCCTAGAGAATTGAACTAATTTGTAACTGTATTAAATTCATTTAAATGATCAGCAATAGATCCACCTTCTGACATCTTCATATTGAATAAATGCTTCATAAAGAATACCTTATTTGAGGCCAAGGGTTTTTCACATAGTTTGGTCAATGCTGACATTAAACCCTCTATTGTCATTTCCTTTGAAATATAAAAGGATACCAACACCTCTAGGCACAACCATATTGTTCCAAGTGCCTTTATATTGAGAATATCTCATTTTGTATCTGTCATACTCCTCAGCTTCTTTCTATTTCTACTCAATGGTAGGTACAAATATTTCTGATACAAGTAATCTTCCATTTGCCTCTTCCACAACTCCTAGTTTTGGTCATTAAACTTTTCGACCCTAGACCTACCATCTTCCAGCATTTCTCCCACTTGAAGCAGGACCCTTCTCTCCTATGAATGTATTAGCCAAATAAACCTTCAGATCTAATACCAGTTAGAAAAATATATATTATAGAGCAATGGAACACATAAAATATTATAGAAATATGAACATAGAAAATGCATAAAACAGGAGAGGAAAAGATATACGTGGTTCACCTAATTTGGGCTACATCCACAGAGAAACAACCAATCCCTCCTTTTATATTACCCAGAAAAATGAAGAGATACAGCATACAACTCATCCACTGTAATTTTGTCTTCGCTCTCACACAATCTCCTCTCTCTTTGTCACTCAGAATACACACTTACATAGACACAATATAGTTCCCTCATATATAACAAGGGGTTGCTTTAAGGGGAAAAAGACCCTAAATTAAACATAAGTTCTATAGTCATATTTCCGTCTAATGAATGACTGAGATTGACTATGAAATTACGACAGTTTAGAAGGGAATTTTACATCTATTTTTAGCTTCGGGGGTGTTGCGATTGATCCCCTTTGAAGGGGGGCTGCAAATAATTGCCTTTGGCACCCCTGGACCCCCCTGGGAGTGCCCATAAACGAGTGTAGTTGCAACCATATTAAGAAATGGGGTCTAATGTGGCAATAAATCTAAAAAAAGAAGATAATCAAGCTCCATAGCCAACAATTTATTCATCAAGCTTCATTATAGGCATTGTAATATTTCTTAAATCAATTTTTAATTCATGGTAAATAGTGAGAATTTGCGCCATCCATGCATGAAAGCACACAATCTTTTCCTGCATACAGTTGCATCTTATATTAATCACATAATAAACCATGTATGTATACCAATACAAAATTAAGCCATTCATGTAGATGAGCACATGAATAGTGAATATTTAAACCTTCATATAAGTAATCACCTCATTAACTTTGGGGCATTATCCTCATTAATCGCAACATTCGTATATGCAAAACGAGGAAGGATGAACTTACAACCTTCACAACATAATTTAATCATTTAATTTTTAGGAGAAAATATTCACATTGTTATGGGATGCATAATAATCATGTAGCCCATATAAACTTATACACACTCATTTGTGTAGTGTGTTGTCATCTAACACCAATTTTAAGTAAAGTTCCCAACACATCATTTAGTATTGTGTTGATGGCTTGATAATAATTATCCAGAATAATTTGAATGGAAGTTACAATTAAATCTTTCGGAAACCGTGGCATCTATGTCAACCAATTTATGCTTGTTTTGTTGTTTTTCACATAATAACGTGAAAAAAATAATATATGTGTGGCGCAATATTTACGAATACATACAATACTTGTGTATACTATGCATCTACAGCCACCATAACAATGGTGTCATATATATACAACTGTGAATGTTTTACCTAGGTGTATCATAGTGTTTATAATAAAACATGTAACTAAATAACGATGAACCTGTTTATGAATAACCTCTCAGAATCGAACAAATTCATTCTTATCACTTTTAAACTTGTTGATGCAACAACTTTATCGTCCTATACTAGAACACACACCACCACAAATTGATCCACATAAAATGAACACATAATCACTCAGTTGAATTCCTATATTACCGAGATTAATCCAGATGACATGGATTAGTAAAATGTGGGGACAATTTTCTTTTATAAGTGAGAAGACCCAAAATTATATACAACGCGGTAGAATATTATGAGCCCCGTATTCGATTGATCTAAACATACGTGCAAATCTATCATTTTTTTCATCCTCTCATCTTTTTTTTGTTCTTGCACAAGTTTAAAGCCAACCACTATCTACTTCTAACATTCAACCATGCCCACAAATTCTAAGGTGTTTAGTGCAAGTGTACTTGAGCTCATCCATGAAAAATTTATATAATATTAGAAACCATTAATTGTTATGGTGAAATTGTTTTTATGGGTTCCACAATTTGTTGCCCCAATCGCAAAAATATTTGCCAAATTGATGATCAAGGAAGATAAAAACAATTAGAATTCAATCATCCTAAAATGCAGCGAAAAGAAGAGTCGATATCCACTGAAGAAAAATAATTTTCTACTTCATAAAATTCTAAATTTCAGCTATACGTAAGTCCATATACATAAAATTTTGAGTGCAGATATGCGCACCAATTCAAAGATCACTCTCAATGTCTTTAGCTCCATAATCCCTCTTCAATCTACTTGATAATGTTACCGGTAATAAAATTTCACATATATCTATATAAAATCAATGAAATAGATAAACCAAGAAATGTTCCGTACCAGGAAACATAAATTTCATCCTCTCTTTGCAGCCACTAAAGACCCACCAAAGTACTGAGGTAAAGAAAATTCAACTGGAATACAACGCAGTAGGCAAGAAATATCTAGGATGTTGCGATAGGCTTAGATCCAAGGAAGGGATTTGCGCGATTTATTTCAAGGATTTTATCAATCATACACTGAGTGCATTGATCCTTCATGCACAGAGAAGATAATATTAACGAGCCTTTTCTCACTTTGACTTATCCAAGTGTAGGTAATAATAAACACTATCCAAATTTTATAAGGTAACCATTACCCACCAAATTATTTGGTGGGAACTTAATCCTCTTTCGGGTACCTTTAACTCTACAGATAATGCAAACATAAGGAGAAACATCAGTTTTCACTTTGTATTTCTGGATAAAGGCAAGCGGAAAAGCGATATTTTTTTTTTTAAAGAAATACGGAAGAAATAACTTCCAAAAAGTGGAAGTATCTATTAAACAATTTCATGGAGGCCTCTCTCTCGCCTGTCATGGTTGGGGTTGATTGACACTGCCCCAAAAATTACCCAAATCACTAATCCAACCAACTTGAAAGGCCTCTTCGCATATTTCTTTGATCCCATAACTGATAAAGTATTGAGTAACCTTACAGATAATTTAAAAAACAAGCCCAAATTGCATTGGATGATAACCATTAATTAGAAAGAATGGGATCAAAGTAACCCTAAAACGATTTTGTTATTAAAACCTGAATGAAACATATGTGCATAAGATTACTTAGGTTTGAATTTTGCAGTATTTTCAAATATTTAGAAATTTCAAAAAGGCAGAACCACACAGCTTTGAATAATTCAACGGATGGAATTGTTGGCGCATACTGATAGGTTCACCCTATTTCGGATAAATTTAACATCGTGTGTGTTTGGATTATGTAGCTTGAATCTTAAATTTATTCATACTCATTACAATTTTGACTAATGCTAAGAATCACACAGTTCAATCTGAGGCATTTAGTAGCAATTTCACACCCCCATGGTCCATATCAAAACACGAGAGTGCTTATGGATTATGAGACAAAATCAAGTTGCTATATTAACTCCATAAGCTTGGTAAATACCGAATACTACAACTTACAATACAAACACTTTCTAATTTTATATAAATGTGGTCGTGGCCATACAAATAATCGTTGCATTCAATAATTTATGTATAAACTTTACAATGATTATTTAACCTTGCATACGTTGCTAAATATGACCTTTGCAATGTTAATCAAATCATTTATCAATACCTTTGTACTGGTATTCCAACACCTTTGTATGATCTTTAAACATAGCATATCATAGTTTCACCTCCATTGAAATGTTTCAATATATATCACTTCATTTTCATGGAGATGTACAAAAATATTGAATACTTCTCAAAACCTCAATTTAAAATCATATTTGATTTCAATTAATCGTTAAGGAATAACATATATACTATATTATTTTTTCTATTGCTTCAACGACCCCCCTTAATAAATCATATTAGGATTTAATTTCAACTGTTATGGGTTTTGGAATATTTTTCTTATTGTAATTTATAACCGAACCCTTCATTAAACTTCTTAATTTTGTAAGGCCTAAGTGTAAGACCTATTTTAGGACCTACAACTCATTCACAGATTATAGAGGTGGATTGTCCCTTAAGCCGTAATGTTGGAACTTAGAGCTCTCATATCATTTGTCACATACCCCCTCAGCACAATATAACAATTTCCTTCTATGCTCAACTCGATCCATGATGTGGAATTTTATATTACTTTTAGATTTGCTATACATTCCAGATAAATCCTTAAGCATCAATTACAACTTGGACAACAAAATCAATCATGGAATTCGACTAATAAGATTTGATCATCCATACTTCATTTCTATGAGGACTCAACACAAGAATTAATGGAATCTTATCATGAATATATTATAACTATCATTTCCATAATCATGCTCATAGTCCTACTCGCATAGTCAAAAGTATTACTGACATATACTTTAGGCAATATGGATAGCTAGCTAAGCCAGCCTCAGCGGAAACAATTCACCTCATGAAGAGTAATGCATAGCATAAACAAAATGAACCATAGACTATACAATTTCACACCTTAAACACATAATTACTGCTCATACATAGTTGTGTCATGCATAAATATTCACCATTATTCCATCATATCAACAACAAGGATTATTCATGCATCATAATTTTATAAATTTGACAACATCAGTAGTAATGAATCCTCAGATAACACCATGTAATTGTACTCATAATTTTAAAGATCTGACAACCAAAGAGTAAGGGGCCACATATATTACATTTCAAACAATTGAAGTAACTAGCTTAACTGAATAAAGTCACTTGGAAAACCGAGCATTGCCACCCATCCTAAAACTGGATTTCTCTAGTTCACCTGAGCTGAGAATTCTTGCCATGGATCAATTGCCTCTTGTTGATCTCTTCAATGGGAATTTAATACCCTCTTTCATGATATGGTTTCTATTTGCAGCATCCCAATTTGATGGATCCCTTTAATCCATTTGCCTAGTCGTTTCCCATAAAACCTCGCCTTTATCTACCATTACGCTTTTCCTCATAAAATATTTCCTTTATCTCCCGCAAGGCTTTTATTTTTTTCTTAGCCTAGCATGTTCCTTGAGCTAAGTATCTTAATGGATATTTATCTCCTGATCCATTAAGCTTATCTAGATTTAGATCTAGAATTCTTATCATGAAAGAATTATCCATTACCATTCAGCAATGGGATTTGGCAAGAATATCATTTCTTGGTGTGCCACTTTTCCAAGTGATTAAATTATTTTATTTAATAATGAATTATTTACTTTCATTGTTACCTATTAGAGCTATCTTTTCTTAGGTTAGGTCAATAAAGTGTTGCATAAGACAGAGGGGTGTTACACTTTATTTGTCACTAGAAGTTTTCCTTTTCTACTTAGATTTCTTTTATTTTCCATAATATGCTTTTAAAATAATCTCTTACTCGTGATATTTAACTCAAGTATTGATAGTTCTATAATAAGAATAATCAAATGAGATCCTTCCCCTTCAAAATGAATTATTTTATTTTCAAAAAAAACTAATATGTAAAAGAAATGACGTTTTATTAATAATCATAAATACTTATAGGTAAGAACATATTAAATTTGTACTTTCAACCTTTGAACAATTGTTTAATTTCATAAAAATAAAATTAATTTTCTATACAACCTTATTGTTACTTGTCAATTCTCCTGGAAACCATGGCTACTTCAGACAATATTTTAGTTATAGGTGATTTATCAGTTATGGAAAGCACCTTAAAAGTACTTTTCTAGCTCAACAATAAGCATCTTTATCACCCCCCTTGGAAATCACTCTCTCGCTTGTGGAATCTAGTTAGTATTTCTCAATTGTATTAACATTATCTTCTATCCCAAGATTTTAACTATTAATAATTTTTTATATTACCACAACATATAGTTCTTTAATAATAACAACGATCAAAGAAGTTATAACTTCATATTGACTTATCCCATATTAAATACAACGACAAGTCTTGTATCATGAATTTCACGAAATATAACAAAGTTAGTTGTTGAACTACAATTCCACTGTCCCTTCCTTGAGTGTTAGGCTCTTTTATTTCCATGAAAATAACAAGAATTCTTTCATAGATTTACACCTCCTCATCCGGCACAACATCTTCTTATATCTGGATACATGATTAGTCTTTATCTCTCATAGAAACTTTCTAATTTTGACCACCTTTATCTCTCATAGTCATGTTCCAACCATGACATTTATCTGCGGTCGTGTTAGCATTTTTTCACTTTTCACGAATGACCTTCATTTCGAATTATGGATTTTGTTGGTCAAATCAGTGAGATGGGATCATCCCTTGTGGAAAAATGGAGGATTTTTATACTCCCTTCTTTGACTTTAACTCACTTGCAATGTTGCATGGTAATTGGGAGTCTAATCCCTCATGTGGTGTGTACTCTAATATCCCCAATGATAATAGTAAATAAAGTTATATCGTGTGCCAACAAAATAAATATTTACATTCTTATAAAGAATATTTACTTTAACATTTCTTGACTTTTCAGCTACATGACATATTAGAAAAACATAAAAGTCATTTAAAACTAGTTTTTCCACTATTCCTTGAAGTTGTTTGTCAATCTATATTAAATATTAACTATAAATATCAAGTTATAAGTTAATTTCCACTACCGTTGAATTATTCCTTGAAACATTTTCTAATTACAAACTTATGATTTGTGCATACTCATAATTCCTTGAAAACTTTCAAGCCCTACTACCTAAGTGCCCTCCGATTTTTGGCCTTCAATAGAGGCACCCCCAAAATACAATAATTCTTAGGAATCATGCCTAACATCTCATGTATCGTGGGTTGTCTTCATTCATGTTTTCCACATAATAATCAAACATTTATTTTAGAAAAACACCACTATATCAACCATTCACAAATCTTGCAAGTCATTTTTATGTAACCTTCATATTTTTAGTGACATGTCACATTCAAAATTTTTGAAGATTCATTCATTCTTATATTTAGTGTTGCTCAAATCTTAGGGACATTATTATGTGGCCATTAAGCTATCATTACTTAACCATACTAGTAACATTAGTCACAATTGTATTGCATAAATCTATATTCTTCACAAAATCACGTTATTTACAAAACATCTTGTCAAATTGCTGGTTTGGTGGGGCCTAACCCAAGTTTAGTGTTAGTTAGAAAAGCAAATCCCTACACTGGTGCTCCTTTCGGCACCAACCTGCGGAGCGCAGACCAAAGTCTCACCTGAAGCAGTATGGGGGGATGGTGGAACCAAGTTTCCACACCCTGAGATGATCATGATGTCAGTTTATTCCTTCTATTGATGCTTCTACGTGGGTCGTTAAGTTCTAGGGCTCTTTCAGCCTATATTGTTATTCCTCCCTTTCATACCTCCATGGAAGGGTATTGACTGACCTTCGCATAGCCCTAACCTTCATTTAGATACTTTCACTTTGCTAAGGCAATGTATTGTACAAATTGTCAAGTTATCTTAACGATCTTACTTATCTTATTAGATAATCACCGTTAGCACCACGTAAACAGATATCCTTATTTTTGTTCAGTTATGCAACATAATTGCATACATTCATGCCTCACATAAGCATTATAAATGAAATTGATACACAACATGACAAGATTTATTAATCAGAACCAAGACACAAAATTTGTAGAATATTTCTCTTTATTGATATCTTCAAGTGATTACAGGATCTATCCACCCTGTGCACACAGCTACAGGGGCCCATGCACTCATATGCGGACTTCCACCCTAAGAGTTTGCACACTCAGTTGCAAAGCCTTTACCTACGCTATGACTCAAAACATAGACTTCTCACTTTAGAGTTATGACTCTCTAAGACTTATCTCCACTACTTAGAGCTTACTTACTTAGCTCTTTTTATACAATCCCATGGTTTTGGACCATGGCTAAATATTTTATAGCAACTTTACTTTAAAAAATTAACGTGGATATCCATTTTTTACTCATGACACCTTCGTGCTCTGTGACCAAAAAATGCGGAGACATTACAGTTTTATTACAAAATTTGACCCAAAACATGGGCTTTTAGCCCAAAACCCTCCTTAGGGATCTCATTCCCAACAGGCCCCCAACACAAACATCATGACTCACCCTCGAGTCACTCAGTAGGCATAGAGATCTTAGCTTGAAGACCTTCTAGCTTGACCTGTATGGCCGCAACCTCAACAGTGCACTAAGCTGCCACCTACTTCACATCTTAGACCATCTTCTTGGTTGGTGCTCCTAAACTATCGGCCTAAAGATTTTGAGTTTCTTGCAGAGTCACAAGCTTTCCTTAAATAGAGACTATCACCATGTAAGACTCATTCAACCAAGGCTTCAGTCGTGCCTTCAACACTGCTTCCTTGTGCAACATTGCATCCACCTATTTTTTTAGCTACTTGGCCTCCTACAGATTTCTTAGTCTTTGTGTCAACGCAACGGTTCATGTTCTTCCCCTAACCTCATCATAGCACTCTTGTAGCTCGCGCGCTTCTATCTCTAGTCATTTAATAGTGGAGTCCTCCAACAAGCTTGTTAGGACCTCAAACAATTGCTCAATAAGTTCTGTGTAGTCTAATACTACATTGTCCAGCGCCCTTATTACATTCATGACAGTAGTGACCTGCTGCTCCTTTACTTCTAGTGGAGTTGAAGGCTTGACGTTCAACTGCAACTCTGTGATCCGTAGGTTCAACTCCAACTAAACCCTCACCATTTCTATCCGAGCATGATGCACCCTATGGCTAACTTGTAGACACGTACCTCAACTGGCTCCTCCTCAGGAATGTCAAACTCCGGGACCATTAGTCATGCCTCCTTGATGACCTACACAATGCACTTGTTATGATTGTTTGCCTCGGTCACAACAGTAACGTAAAATTTTCGCTGTAGTGCCACTTGCTCATTGTTGACCCACTATTCACTCATCACCTGGAGGGTGTTGTGTTAATGGGCCCTCAGCTCCGCAATCACTCCATCCTACTAGAGGTGGAGTGCTTCACTAGGGAGCACTGTCAGATTCAACCCTACTCCCTTTAGGGTGCTAACAATGGGCCTATCATCTTCACTCTCTATGGCTAGTGCTCCATCAAGGAGGACTATCGCATTGGATGCCTTTGTGCGCAACATTTTAGCAGCTTCTGAAGTGTCGATGGCAAGACTGGTAGACATTGTGCCAGCCTATGCTCTGCGAGTCTACAACTCTTGCAGACGTGTCTGGATAGCCCCTAATATTATTTGTTGCCTTTGCTCAAATTGTTTTAGGTTTTTCATGTTGACATCCCGCACTATGTCATTGATGTCATGAAGATCACCTTTTGTTAGTGTGATAGGGTCTAGTGATGTCTTAGTAGCCTTCGATTTCTTCCTAGACCCTCCTTTCTCCAGCTCCCTTGGATGCTTGATGTGGGTCAATGTCTCCTGAGGGTCCATGTTGTGCTACTTTATCTGCTCATATGTCTCCTCCTATGTCTTAGGAGAAGGTGACCTCGTGCCTATGTTAGAGCCCCACTATGTTCCACCTGTTTGCTTCCCTGTTTGATGAGTGACATCACACTCCACTTGGGCTTTTCCAGCAGCCTCCTTTTTCCTCTTTTTAGTGAGCTATGTCATCTTAAGATTGGCCTCCTCCTTCTTTCAATACATGGCAGACTTTCTCCATCCCACCTCCAAGTTTGTTGTAATGCACCACTCTACCGGCCATTGATCAAGTACTACATCAATGGCGTCATCCATTGGCAAGTAAGGAAAGTCATACCATTTCCATGTAGGCTCCTTCCATGCCCTGATGGACACATGGTTAAAGTCTACTTTAAACTCTGCATAGCCCTACTGGTCGGCATACACCATAGGTGACAACTGCAGTTTTCAATTGATGGCCATGTGGATGTTCATCTCAATCAAGATCTAGAATATCTTCTTTTCCTTGACACACTACACATCGTTGGCCACCCATAGTAAAGTGTAGTTCGCTGCTTCTAGTAGGTTTGGCATGACCGAAGGGAATTGAATATCCTCTAGCAGCTCCCATGATACCAACACAATTGACAACAAGAGCCACGCATAGTGGAACATCTTGCTGAGCTCATGCACTTCGTGGCAAATTGCTAGGAACTCACCGCGAAGGTAGTCTGACTAGTTGAACTAGACTCCTTCGACACATTGGCTACTAGTGCGATGATAGGTGCCAATACCTCATCGACATGAAACTTCCTCATCACTTTCCCTACTAGAATCTGCATAGCTACCTTTAGAGCAGGGTCATAGATGCTAGATATGGAATATCCATGTGGCTTCTTCACCAGTTTAAACTTTTCTTTCATGGATTCTGTGAGGGCCTTCTCACCACCTTCTTTTCCAAATATCATGGCCAGATTCTCTCCTATGTAAGGAAATTACGTTATCCTACGAATCAACCTGTGAGTGATGCATATTGGCTCCTCGAGCCATAGACACCCATCATGCACCAAGAATAGCAACTGCTTAATGACCAATACAATAATCGGGGTGAGGCTATAATGTGACACCTAAAGTAGGTTGAGAAACCATGCCTCGTATACTCTGTTGGCATTATGATGCATGTGTTGTACTTGATGGAAACCCACTCATAGAAGAACATCTCACCTGTATATAATCAGATTAATCTACAAGAAGAGATATCAAATGTGATAGAATACATGACAATGCAAAGGAATCAAATGATAATCTTTAGTATGACAAGTTAGCTTTGCCATCAAGTCCAAAGGGGGATATTTTTGGCATTATGAGACAAGTGTTGTCCTTGATGGCAACTCATATAGGTGATAGATATTAGTGCAACAGGCCAGCAACAAAGATTGATTATCAACCTATTAGAATGGAAGAAAATAAGAGGATCACAGGTACACAGTTCAAAAGGTGCAGACCTGCAGGTACGCCATTCAGAAAGTTGTGGTCATGTACGTAGGTTGTCCAAACAGAAGATGCAGACCCCAGTGCACACACTTCTATGCTGAGAAAAGTGCACGCACGTGGGAATCCTATGGTGGTTCATGGTATTAGTCCCACAGTTTTAGATCCTATGGTTTTGGTCCGTGGTATTGCATCTAAAGATATTGATCCCAAGTATTGGGTTCATGGTATTGTGTTATTATGGTTTTGGATCATGGTTTGAACATGGGCTTGCTTATAAAAAAGGGAAGGAGATCATTTGGATTGCAAACTTATGGGTTGAATATCTTAAGGTGATCTAGATCTGAAATACTTGTGGATAGGTTTGTGAGTGATAGCTAGATATAAATCAAGGAGATTTATGTAAACCATTGATAAGTCACAATCTCATTGGCACATGATCAGATCTATTGATCGGACTGACTGTGGCACATTGGAGGACTGTTAATTTGGCCCTAACCAGAGGTCTTCAGGCGATCTGAAGGCACAGTGTGGGGGTACGCAGTGCAGCAAAAGGTGTAGTGCGGGGGTACGCAGTCTGGAAAAAGGCTTACTGAAAAGTACACAGCACAGGATAAAGCGCAGTGCGGGCCGCACGTAGCATTGCAAAAGGAGAAGTGTGAGGTACGCAGTGCAGGAAAAGGCACAGTGTGGAGGTACGCTGTCTATCAAACAGTTAGGGTGCGGACTTGAGAAAAAGTACGCACAGAAGAAGAACCACCAGTGCAGATCTGCGCAGCTTATACTCAGAAGAGTTGCGGATATTCGCAGGCCCCTCTTGGTGAAGTTGTGGACTTATCTTGAAACTTTTGTTGACTATCTTTTATCTATTGCAGCAGAATTCTAGGTTTAGATTTCTGGTATTTTTCTGTTTACAACATTCTAAAGAGCTGGGTGATTCATTGGTTGATTGTATAAGGAGATTGGGTGATTTTCATGTACTTGATGACTATTTGTTGTCCATGGATCCATTTTGAAAATTAATTAAACGTGGTCCCTAAAGAAGTAAAAAGAGCAAAGGGGGTTGTTGCTCCCTTCTAGGAGAAACTAGAAAACGAGAGAGGGTTTTAGCTCTCTACAGGTTGCAGCTTGCGTATTGGTAAAGGACTACACCAGTACAATTGTAAAAGAAGTTTCTAATTGAAAGAAGATAGAGACATATTGCAGCAAGTGGTTTTCACCCACATTGGGTTTCCACCTTATATCTGGTGTTTCTTGGTGTGATTATCTGTCTTTTTTGTTCTTGCTCATTATTATATGGTACTGACATACAAATGAATGATCAATATCTGAAGAATAATTTAAAGTATGAATCTGGAAGGTATATTGAAAAGAATTTGATAATACTGATTCACCCCCCTCTCAGTATTATTTCCAACATACTCCTCTAAGCCACTTCCATGGCTCCAATGTGGTCATTCTGGTGTTTGTATTGATGATGTGGCTTATCAGCTGCTCAACCACCACGTGTGGGAACTTGTCGTGATCAACCAGGAGCTAATATTCAAGACTTAGTAGTTGCACCCATGCCAAGCGCAATCCTTCGAAAACAATCTCATTCAAGATGAGAGTGGTTTACAAGGGGGTCTTGCTTTCATCAATGTCTTTCAGCATCTTGGTCTTGCCCTTGCATGAAGGGACATACTCAGGCAACCGAGTAATAGGGTAAATACCCTGGGCTTCGACCTCCTCCATTTTAACTCCCACATCCCCCTTGTCCATCAGGATGTCTTTGACTTCTTCCTCCTCTGGCTCCAAATTTATGGCTTTTCCCTTCTCCTGTGCAGTAGCCATCGATGGATTTCTTCTTGGTGATGTGCACACCAGTATTGCAGGTTCCTTGCCTTTCTTATCCCTTACACTCTCCTTGGTTGGGGCAGGCTTTGGTCTCAGAATTCATGGCAATTTAGGGACTTCTGCTAATTCATCCGCCACTTCTCGGGCAGCCGTCTCTGCCTCCATCTCCATTTCTGGCACCGACTCCTCTACTTTGGTATCCATAACTTCTATGGGATTGAGATTATTTTATGCAAGAACTCTTGTGTATCCTTCGACAATGTCTCAAATAGTTTATTGGCTATCATAAATTCGTAGTGCTTGCAATTCATGTGCTCCTAAGAGCTCTTTAACTCAATTCTCAAAATGCGAAGTGTTTTTGGTTGGACAACAACTTGTAATTTCTAGGGCATTTTGAATTCAAATCCGACCATTACCCCCAAATTTGGTTCATTAATACTGAATTGGTGGTAGATATTGAAGGATCTGACCCATAAATTTCATCTTAAATGCCGGTCGCTTGCTCCATTTGGCTACATTTCTACTATCAAATCATGAAAAATTACTTTAACGGTGACTTTCCGGCTGACTTGCGCAATTTCTCCCTCTGTAGCACACCTCCCCTCGTGCTATCATGACCCTGTTACACTTCCAAGCTTCGTACAATCCTCCAATCGTGTAACTCCCCAACATGGGCAGTGTAGTTTATAGTCCCAAGCCTCCTTTCAGCTACCTAGAGCACTAAGATTGTGCTACCATCATCTAGTCACATGGTCAGACCACGAGTGTATGGCTTCAATCGACTGCCATTCACCTTTCCTAGGAAGGGATCTCCATTCAATTTGACCACCTATGTCGCTCCTCTGTCGGTAATATCTTTATTGTCATAGGTCCCTAACCAGTGCATTCTGAATTTCCCTGGAAATTTGTCAAACTTTTTGTCATATAACAAAACCAAGGCATTTACCTTAAACTTGTGTAGCCTAATGTGTCAATCATACCATGTTTTTTCGTGCTTCTTTTAGACCTGTTGGTGAAATCCAACTAGAAATCTCTTTTCCTTAAGCTCAGCCAGTTATGCGAGCCCTTATTCTAGGGCTTCATGATCCATTATGCCTATGAGTGTCGCTATGCGTAGACTAGGCACAATATATTCCATAAGCATTGCGGCTTCAACACCATAGACAAGCCTAAAGGAAGTTTCTCCAGTCAACTTCTTGCATGTTGTTCGATAAGCCAATAGCACTGTAGGTATGCATAGGTCCCAATCACTTTGCTGAGCATTGTAAACCTTGCTTAATGCATTCTCTAGCACTCTATTGAATGCTTCCACCATCCTGTTAACCTGCGGGTGATAAGGCATGCCCTTTTCATGATATAGCTAAAATTCTTTCTTCAGCACGCTGATCGTCTCATTCAGAAAGCACGTACCGTGATCACTCATCAAAATATTTGGACAACCAAATTGCATCAGTGCATACTCAAAGAGGAACTTTGCAGCAACCACGCCTGTGCAATCCTTCACAAGCTGTACCTCAACCGAACAAGTCAAATACTCTGTCATGGTGATAGTGTACCTCACTCTTGTCTTTCCTTGGGGCTAAATAGGTCCCACAAAATCTATCACCCATTTCTCAAAGGGTTGTACTGTCATTTATGGATTGAGAGGCATCTCATCCCTTCGCAATGGGCTGCCAGTCCTTTGACACACATCACAGACTTTGTAGTAAGCTTTTGAATCCTAATGGAGGGTTGGCCACCACAAACATGTGCGTAGAATCTTCCGCGATGTTTCTCTCCTTGCAAAATGTCATCATGTAGTGCCCCCATGAGCATCTGCGAGGATGCTTCTTCCTTCAAACTCTGGTACATATCGTCGCAATGTCTCCTCAAACCCCATTTTGTACAAATGCCCAGCAATGAAAGAAAAATCTATCATGCTTACCACTAACTCCTTCTTCTACTGGATGGTGTATCCTTCTGGGGCAGTTCTTGTCGTTAGGAGGTGTATGATATCTCGAAAATGACCATCTGTGACGCGCACTACAAATAGTTGCGCATCACATAATCCTTCCTCCAAATTAGTGGGCTCTTCCCCTGTTTCGATGTGCGACAGATGGTCTGGTCCTACATTCAGCCATCCAAGCTTTACAATAAATTCAAAATCATACTTGTGGAACAATAAAAACCATCTAAAGATTCTTCCCCCAACACAGGCTTATTGACCAAGTATTTCAGCATCGAATGATCTATATACGTCTTAAAATGGCCACCGAACAAGTAGTGTCTAATCTTCTGGAGCTTGTATATGATAGCCGACCCTTCACACTCGATGGTGGAATAGTTCCTCTCTACCTTAGATAACATTCTTCTTGCGAAAACTATAGGATGGTCCAAATCTCATCCTTCAGCCTGTGTCAGTATTGCTCCCAACGCTATACATGATGCATCGACATGTACATGAAACTCCTTCTTCCAATTTTGAAAGACTAAAATCAGCGTGGTGACCATCTTTTATTTCAATACATCGAAGCTCTTCTTACAATCCTCGTTCCAACAAAAAGTGACATCCTTCTTCAACAACTTTTCCATAGGCGCGGTCATCTAGGCATAGCCTTTGATAAACTTTATGTAATATTTTGTACATCCTAGGGTAGTGCAAAACTGCTTCACACTCCTTGGCACCTACAAGTTTAATGCCACTATGATCTTCGTGGGATCTACCATCAGTCCTTGTTTGGAGACCACATGACCCAACAGGGTCCCAAAAGGAACAAAAAATGGACACTTCTTTAGATTGAGCATAATCTGGTATCTTCGAAAGGTATCTAGCATCATGCACTAGCTTGCTACATGGCGTTTCACCAGCCCAACATAGTCCAGTCATCAAAGTACACTTATAGGAACTTATAAATAAATTCCTTAAATGCAGCAATGACTATGTGTGAGAAAATTGCAGTCGCATTCTTCAGTCAAAAAGGAATTATAGTGTATTGAAAACACCCCCACTCAGTCGCAAAGGTTGTCTTGCTCCTATCCTCCAGCATGATTTTGATCTAATGGTACCCAAAGAACCCATCAGTGAAGGAATATGCTTCCTGGCCACCTACATTGTCCAACACTTCATCAGTGAACGGAGTTAGGAAAGGATCATGTACACAAGTGCCATTCAACTTTCTAAGATCCACACATATCCTTACTTCATCCTTCTGCTTCTTCTCCAGTACCGCCATTCGGCTTACCCTATGAGATTCTTCCATAGGCATAGTGATGCCTACCATGACCATCTTCTCTAGCTCTAAGTAGACCTTCTCCTTATATTTTTTATTTAGACAGTAATGTTTTTACTTAACTAGTTTCACATTCGGATTCAACGTGATTTTCATAACACCTAGGTCCTCGATTACCCCTTTAGATCCGTAAACTTGGTAGGGAATAAATCCTGGCATTCATGGAGCAATTTAGTGACCTTATCCACTATCACATTAGTCCAGTAATCTCCAATATTCACGAATTTGGGCTCTGCCTCCGTACCAATGTTTACCTGTTCTATTTCTAGTGGTGCGTTATATCAGGATTCTCAACCTGCGGTTCTTCAACATCATGGTGACCTTCCATGTCAGGAATTTTAATCTTTCACAAATCCTCATCCTCTTCTTCAATGGTTACATTATAGCATTCTAGTGTGTGGCTCAGTTGAGTAGCCCACTCAGGCTAAATCAGGTCCAAAGGATCCTGTAGTATCGTCAATATTTCTACTTTCACCTGTTGTAGCGCCTTGTCAATACAGTCAAACCCATCTTCAAAGCTAAATTTCATTATGAATCCTTTATGTAAAATATCCCATTCACCTGTACCATGGTGAAGCTCTATTTCTATGTACCATTTCATCGAGATGACATCCAAGGTATGAGAGAATAAGTGCACCTATTCAAGCTGGGACTTCTCTCCATAAGTGTGAGCCCATTTTACCAGGTGCATGTACAGATCATCCTTCTCATCATATTTTTATATTATTCACATGTTCAACTTACCAAAGTGTGTTTTCATCATCCTCCTACATTCGTGCCAACCATCAAAGCTTCCTTTGTGCATACCCCACCATCTTGCAGGTGTAGCGCGTAGTGCCCAGTGTAAAGCTTGGAAGCACTACTTTTCTGGTACCTCTCTTTAAAATACATCCAAAAATATATCTACATCATTCAGGCCATCATAAGTGGGTATATTTCTTACCTCTAATGATACAAAGTGCAGTGGTTGGGTCATCATGTTACAACTCAATGTAGTTACTTCATGTAAATGATCTTGCCAGTGCTCTAATTCTTCATCAGAGTCCGAGGTACAGGAATTCTTGCGATCCCATGTAATTTTTCCATTCGTTGTTGGATTCATCCAGTCTTGGTCTCATGCTATTATCTTATAGATATAGACCAAATCGTCATCGCTTTCATAATCGTGGACTTGTTCAGTATAGCGCGCTCCTTTAGTAGGATCTAGGGGTACTATTACACAGAACGATTTCTTCTCAAATATCATCTTTTGTTTATTTAGGTTGATTACCTTGTTCATACCAGTAGCCCAATCAATGCCAAGGAGTGCAGAGTAGGGGTTATTATCATCCACAATTTCTATTACTTCAAAGTCATCGAGTGCGCTCGCGCCTTCAATATCTACAGTCAACCCTTGCGGCCACCCCATGGTGATGATCTTCTACCGATTCGCCATCCTTCGCTGAATTGAAGATCACTGTAGTGCAGATCTCCCCATTCATTCCCAAGTTTTTTTTGGTAGGACGTTTGTGTCTGACCCTAGGTCCAAGATAGCCTAATCCATCTCATACTCCCCTATTTGCGCAGTCAGTCTCATCTCCTTTCCCATCCTTGTTTTATGCTTCCCTATATTTCTTACTATGCACGGCTCATGTGGAGTGCTTCTGATGCATCCATTTATAAGCTCATGTAGCCCCTTCACATCCCTACTATCACGAAGTAACTTCATGCAGGTCCCCAAGAAGGTTGTAAGAATAGAAGGGTCCATCTCTTGATCAGTCTTATCCTTGCTTCCTGAGGTGGAGGCCTCAATGAATCTCTTCTTCACCTCCATGAATGTTCCATGTGCGTGCTTGAAATGAAGCTCAGTCTCCTTCATCGGAGTTTTGCAAACCCATTTGTTGTCCTTGAGTTGTTTCCCCTTATCATCTCCTATTGTGATTCCACTTCAGAGAACTATATTTACATTCAGAACCTCTTCACGCTGATCATACCTCATTGTTTGTAGGTTTTGAGTCAACTGAGGTGGCAGAGCCTCTTTGTCATGTATCCTTGCTATCAGTGTAGGACAATCTTTAGTTTCATGATCAAATAGGGTGCAATATTTTCATGAAGGACGTGTTGTGTTAGTGCAACCACATACATAGTTTCATTTTCCTCTTCAACTATAGCATATTAGGTGTCCCCACGACCTCTACTAGGTCCTCCTCTGCCTCGGCCTCATCTGTGCCCCTGAAAGCCTATCTGTGCCATCTGTGGGGTCTAGTTAGGGGGCACATTTCTACATGTACCCTATGGGGAGGAGTTCTATCCATCATTAATTCATAGCTTCTATAATTATGTTCATCATGTCCTACAAACCTACTAAAGTTGTAGAACAGTTGTTGCAGTGTTTGTACAAACTTCTGCAATAAATGATAGTTATCTATGGCATATTTTCCTACTACCTGACATATAGTGCAACATAATGCAGGCCCCACGCTTGGTTCTACCTGAGATTCTGGTCTCAAAGGCATTGGTCCTCCTCCTGCAATATAGTTCGCATAGATCGGGCAATGGTCTTTGTCGTGGCCCTGACCCTTGCATTTCGGGCACCATACCTCTTCGTGCACTTCTAGTCGAACTATTCTATCATGCTTCAAACTTTGCATCTTAACGAAAATATTTTTCAACTGCGTATGGATCTACTGAATCCCCAAATTTGGATCTTGCATCGGTGTTTCATATAGTCTCATTGCGATCTCCAATGCCTCTGCTTGAGTTGTTATCTTCTATTATGATAGTGTAACCCTTAGGTGTGGTAGGAGCAAAGCCACAAAGCATTCGCAGTGGTGTCCATTTATTCATTTGATATTAGCCTCATGAATTTTACACTTCAAACTTTGATCTAGTTCCTAAGAGGTCTCGCCTGGTTGCATCATGATTTCCTTAAACCCCACAATCAATTGTGCCTCAGATCTAGACCTACTTAATTCTTTGTTAAATGGAGTCTGGATGTTTGCCGCTCTAGCATTTGGGTTATCATTTGAATACTTGATGTACCAGGTTAGCAAGCGATCCTGTAGAGCACTAACTAATGTTGCCTTCTTCATGTGATCATCTATAATGCCCCGAGCTTCCCATACAACTTTTATGATGAACCAAAACTAGTCTGAAACCTCATTTCCAAAGCCTTTGAACAAAGGCAGCTTCACTAAATTTTCCATATTGAACTACAGTGGAGGTGGAGGTGGTACGGGTGAAGTTGCAGGCGATGGTGGTGAAGTTGGGGGTGGTGCGGGTGGAGGAGGCAGTGGCAGGAATCCTTGTCTTATTAACTGAATAGAACTTCGTGGAGAAACCTGCATTATTCCCTCTTCATCACCTTGCGGAGGTGAAATCAATGTACTATATTCAGGACCCTTTCTTCATTCGTTCCTGTAAGTTTTTCTACTTTGTATAGCTCCAAAAATCAAGGTAGCTAGATAACCTATTTTTACACAATAAAATTTTGATCTAGGTATTCCAATATTCCACGTGCTTACCTGGTAGACCTTTGAAAATGTTGGAAATAATACTGAGAGGGGGGTGAATCAGTATTATCAAATCAATAATTTAAGTTCCCAAATACATTTGTATACGCTACTTCAGCTAAGTGAACTAGCGTGTATACATAACTCTACTTAAATCAACCAGCGTATATGCAAAGAACTTTTGATTTACCCAATTTATCATGCATTAAACATTAAACAGTACATCAGAGATTTATTAGATAGTGCAGTAAAAGTAGAATAAAGCATCACACATAAGCAAAACACATGAAAACCAAGATATAAGGTGGAAACCCAATGTGGGTGAAAACCACCTATTGTTGTCATCTCTGTCTTCTTTTACTAATAAGAAAATATGTTTACAATCTTGTACTAGTGTAGACTTATACTAGTACACATGCTTCTACCTGCATAAGGTTACAATATTCTCTCATTCTCCATATTCTATTGGAAGGGAGCTACAGCCCCCTTACTATTGTACTAGCTGATATGTTTACTAGTATGTAGGCGGCGACCTACAAAAGACTATGACCTTCTTTCTTCCTCTAAGGACCACATTTCATAAATTTTCAGACTGGATCCATCAACAACATCACGACTGCAATTCAATCATCAAATACATCTGCATCAACCAATCACTGAGACTCAATCATCACTTTTTGAATCAACCATAACCAAATCAATCAATCACTTTGACAACCCATCGTTAAATCACAATCAATCTGATCATTCAAAATGCTATCACCAAAATACAGTAACCAGAACCCAAATGAGAACCCATAAATCTGCAACAACAAACAAGAACAACTGAACCATACTTTATAAGGTATATGCTACTTCCATGTGTCGAACCTGCGTGTATATGCGCTTTTCTCAAAGCCAACCACCATAGACATCTACAAATATTAATTCATAATTCTGCAGCTATTCTGACTTCAGTTATACCTAGATCATAATATTTATAGAATAACACATGCATCAATAATCAGATCCAAACTATACATGATCAAAACACATAATGATAATTCATTTCAAGCCTTAAGATCCTGATCCATCATTAGATCTTTTCCTTCATCAACCGCTAAGGTTCATCCTTGGTTCAGATCAAGCACAACACCATAAGCCAATAACCTACATACTAGATCTCACAGTTCATCAGATATTCAATACTTGCATGCATGGCCTCATGATCTTCTCCTCGTTTTATAGTTTTAGGTATTTCTCAATACCATGGAACAAAACCACTTAGGACCAATACCTTGGACCAAATACCTAGGGTCAATACCTCAGACTAGATAACTTGGACGATTACCATGGATCAAAATACCATGGACCAAATACCTCGAACCAAAAGCTTAGTTTTCCAAGGTATATGCGCTTTTCCTTTTGTGAATGTGCATGTGTACGTATATGCTACTTGTGGTAAGTGAACCTGCATGTATATGCAGCTTGGTCAAGGTGAACCTACTTATACCTCTCTTTCTTCATTCTGTGTAGTCTGATCTGTAATTCTTTGTTGTTAACCTATCGTACTATGATCTTCCATTTGAGTGAGTTGCCATCAAGGCCAACACCTGTATCATAATGCCAATAATCTCCCCCTTTGGACTTGATGGCAGCAACAACACCAAGTCACTCTTCCCTTTCACATCAAGGGAAAAGGGTCATGCTCCCCCTTTGACATACATTATGAAGGTTATGCTCCCTCTGAGTACATGCTGGATTCTCTGATATGTTGAAATGTACTAATTGAGCTCCCATGATTGAGTCCATGCTCCCCCTGAGCACAAGAAAAGTTTGAAAAAATATTTTCTAGAAGCATAACATGACTCCATACATAAATCACCAATGACTCATACATACATCCATCTCCCAACCAAGTGGGGATATACCAAATTTGACTCATCCACCCAACCAAGTGGGGATATACCAATTGTTTATACATGAAAAAAACATGAAATATTATGTCATCCATCCCATGTAAAGTGGGGATATAAATTACATCATTTGTCCAAGAGGACCCATTCAAATGTATGAGAAGACATATCACACCCTAGACTTTTACATGACTTGAGCAACCAATGGTATACATATTTGAAGCCATAGCTAGATTCAACAACCATAATGCCAACAATGTTGAACGCACATGAAGGCTAATGCTCCCCCTGAACCGGTGCTACCTATGCATTGTTAATAGGTCAAAGATAAAGGAATATTTATTAGTCAGATAAATTTAATGAAAAGAGCATATTATCAATATGAATCAGAGCACCCATATTAGAGCCTACCCCAATGTTTTTCTTTCTTGAAAAACATATACACTCCTTGACCCACCGAAACTTGCGCGTGTTCACAACTTCACTTTTGGAAACACACGTACAATCAACTTTCTCTTAAAAGTTTGATTTAACAACAAATGCTGCAACAACCACTCCCAGGTTTTGTCTGATATATTCAAATGTATCTATGGGCAGTGGTTTAGTGAATATACCAAAAACCTGTTCTTTGGAGGGAATATTCCAATATGACCTTTTGTTCAAGCACTTGTTCATGTAGAAAATGGTATTTTATGGATATGTGCTTCATCTTGGAGCGCATGACTGGATTCTTTGAAATATTGATGGCACTTATATTATCACATAGAATGGAGATGGGTGGAATGCATGTGAGTTGAAAGTATTGCAATGTTTACATCATCAAAAGTAGTTGTGTGCAGCAAGATGTAGCAGCCACATATTCTGCTTCAGCTATAGATAACACAATTGAACTTTGTTTCTTGTTGAACCAAAACACTAACCTAGAACCCATATAGAATGCACCACCACTAGTGTTTTTTCTATCATCAACACTTCCTACCTAATCTTCATCTGTATATCCATGAAGAGTAATATTTGTATCTCTAGGATACCATAAACCAAATTTATGTGTTCCTTGAAGATATTTGAAAATCATTTTGACCGCCTAAATCTGTGATTCCTTTGGATTTCCTTGGAATATTCTAACTCTTCCTACTACATTCGTGATGTTAGGTCGGGTATCTGTAAGATAAATTAGACTGCCAATCATGGATCTTTAAGTTGGTTGATGTACTTCTATTGATTCATCATTTGAGTTGAGACTGCATCATGTTACCATTGGGATACATACAGGTTTAGAATCTTTGATGTCATACTTTTTCAGGATTTTTTTGAGATATTTCATTTGTGAAAGAAAGATACCATCTTTATTTTGTTGAAATTGTAGGCCAAGAAAACAGGTAAGTTCACCAAGCAAGGACATTTCAAATTCTTGTTGCATTACTAAGCAAAATTCTAACTCATGGGTTCTTCATTGCTACCAAAATGATATCATCAACATAAACAACAATTATTAGCAATTTATCAGTGTCAATCTTTGTATATAGATTTCTATCTGTTGGCCCTTTTGAAAAACCCTATTGGTTGTTGGCTGCTAAAAGATGAATTTTAAAACTCCTAATTTCCTCACATTAATTATCAACCTGGGTAAGTCTTTTTGTTTAATGAGTGTACACAATATGTGCAAGCTATAAATCTAGAGACTAATGCTTTTAAGTTGAACTATAAAACTTGATACAAGAGTAACCAGATGCAATCATAAATCTCAAGCTACAACTTTTAAAGGAAATAATACATCTAAGCATGAGGACTTAATCTCAAACAAATCCATAATCAAATCTGAAGCCAGAAATTCAATTGAAAATAGCATCAATCGAGAGCATAGTAACATTAACCAATCTCTTCTAGCTGATTCTATCTAAACCACACTCAATCCCAATTAAACAATTCAAATGGAAGTGATGTCAACTGAGAGTTCAATAGCATTAACTAATCCCTTTTAGTTGATTCTATAACAACCACACTCTTAATGCAATCAACAAGATTCAATGCCTTAACTGATAATCAATTTAATCTACAGTAAGCGTAAATGGAATCAAATGACAAAGTTGCATAATATATAAGGCCAGAATAAATGAAAGTAAACTAACTGCAATACAAGAAATCAAAAAATATCAAACAAGATAAGCTAACAAGGAATGGAAAAACATTAAACCAATTAAACTCGCGTGGATTAGAAAGATATAACACAAAGGAGAGCAGTTTGATCCACCAGAGGCCAGGCCCTAGCCACCAGTGAATACTGTTGAGCTACTTTAGAATATTCAGATGAACAAAAACGTAAGTTATATATTAATCATCAAATTCACTCTTCATTGCAATATAGTCTTCTTCAGAATCACATTCTGTGTATTGAAATTACAATTGACGTCCCAACTAAAAAGTTAAATCTCTCCATTAGCCCGTCTCATCCTATCCTATCTCTAATAATCCATATCCCTCTTTGATATTTGTTCTCATGTGAATACACAAAGAGAATAGAGAAGTTAGAATCGAGATGACTACAATATGATTCCCACTAAAAAATTGGATTGTTCACAACAAATTGATAAGCAAGATCATATCTGAGATATCTTTCCATCAACATTCAATAGGAACAGGTCAAATTTGGTATTGTACTTCAGATAATATGGAAACCGGCCACAACAACGAATCTGAGATAAAAGTCTTAAGAGAACCTTCATTTTCACTAAATATGTGCCAAATTTGGGAAAGATAAACATCACAAAACTAACTCGGTCCATTCTGAACAAAAGCCCATGTTTCAGATTTTCCAGATTCTTCTTCATTTGCCCGAAACGTCCAATGCAAAACTGTCACTTATTATTCCAACGAATTTCTGAGTTGGCATATTTAATGATGAGATGGAGATCAAATTTGCAATCTAGAAATAGCTTGGAGGCTAAAATGGTGAGTGATGTTACAAAAAATTTATTAATAAACCATCATTGGTAAAATCATGCATAATAATCATCAATTTATTAGAAATAAAGGAGAAGAAATAATATTTATCCACAAGAGCATAAATAATTATAAAATGGAATCATATTATAAATCATGATAAATGACGTGATAAACAAGGGTAGAAATTGATGAAATAGGCGTTAAAAAGTAATAATAATAATGACACATTAGTTGCCCAACACACCCCCAAATTGAAGATATTTCATGTCCTCATGCAACCAAAGCCTCTATATTAACCAAGCTAAATAAAAAAAATGTTCATCTTAGGTCATGAAACTGATGGAAGAAATGAATTCTTCCTGAAATAATGAATATTAAATTTTAGCAATGTTGATGAAGGTGTAACAATTTTTACATTGATGTGCAACTATATGTATATGAAGTTGCAACAAAAGATGATATAAGTAACAACAAACTTCATTAACCATTTCCCCAAAAATTACATACCAGATTTTGTTGAAATTTTGCAATTAGATTTCTACCATATTAATGCTTCTATGATCCAAAAATCATATTGTTTTGATGCACGACTCATGAAATATAAACAAAATGGTTGTAGGTGATAGTGCATGATTTCAAAAATTTGACAAATTAATTTATCTTGAAATTGTTTGGGTTTGTGTGTTTTAATGAAACCTTTTTGTTATCAAAAAATCACAAGAATTTAGTTGATAGTTTTAAAGATATATGCCCATCAATTTTTGCGCTATATAAAAATAAAATTGTGTGCCTTAAATGAGAAAGAAAGTAGAAAACATTCATCATGTGTAGCAATTCCTCCCCCAAACTGAAGAATTAGCATGGCCTCATGCGATTTAAAAAACAAATTGAGGTGGTTGCTACAATTTGTTGAAACCTATGTTTGGTGTAAAACAACATAGAATAAGGGAGGTGTTGAGAATGAAAAAGAAGATCAATGGATGAAAATAATATTAATGGCATGGTCATAAGAAAGAAATGAATGAAAGTAACACTTTCCCAAAAGGAAATATGAGATGTATCTGAAAAATGAGAAGTGGTAAATATGTGGAATGAATGATGATAAATAATGCTCAATGGATTTTCATGAAAGTGTCCTGAATTTTCAATAAATTGGAAGCTTGTTGGCTGAGATGATGCTAAAAGTGATGCAAAAGGTGCAAACCATGCAAGAACGTCTTGTCTGTGAGTTGCTCGAGCCTTTTTTGTTAGTTGCAATAAAGTGGACTTGCTGCGAATAGAGTTTTCCTGTAAACAAATCACTATTTTGCATGCAAATTTCTTGAATTCATAATTTTAGTTTTGAACCACAACAGATAAGCTGTATGCAAAAATACCAATCAGGAAAAACTTTTGAATAACCTTCCCCTCCAATTGGAAAAGGGCGTTCATGACCATAAAGCATAGGAAAAGTGTTTTTCTCATGGCAAGGCAAGGGAATGAATAGTACGACAGTAAATGAAGCAGAGTGCACATACCAATGATATGACGACAAGAGCTATGGTTATAAAAGCATAGTGTGTAAAAATAGTTATGAATAAGAGATAGGATGCTTTAGATCGATGATAAGTTATGCGAAAACGAAAAGACAACAATATGACAAAAAGATGCTTTGGTGATGTTATTCTAGCCAAAAATGATGCGATTGATCGGAAAACAATTTCTTATGCGTAAAGTTTCAAAACATGAAAAATTAAGGAAATAACTTCTCCGATAAAAAGAAAGAATAAGAAAAAGGTATTATAGTAATAATTGACGATAAGATATAACTTCAATACCATAAGTAGAGCCTCTGCTACCAGCAAGCATCCATAGCCTCGACAGGGTTACTTTTTAACTCATATGAGAGATGATCCTCAATTTATAAATGGATATTTCTAGTGTTTTTCTACAGAATAGGTCAGTGTGCTAGTGTGCTAACCAAATAACCACACTTCCATTCACCGGGATGTAGCAAAAATGATCAGGCCAACTTGTGATCAAACCTCCTTTTCCAAGGATATTTTTTCTATCCAATGGATCATAACCCTGGTGTGGTGGCCATAGTGGAAATGTCACTTTGCTACATCTTTATTAACATGGTTGGGTGGCTCTTAATGAGACCCACTATCCTCTATCTGTAGGCAAAATTTTGTTGTTATTACACATTTTTATGATAAATAGAGGGAGGTTCAATACTTCGTAAGAGGGATGGTGGAAGAAGTTGAACATGTCAATAGAAAAGAAAAAAATATACACATAATCTCATTTATTATAGACAGAGAATATTATAACTAGGAAAGGTGGAACTAGTATGGTATTAAGATGATCAATCAGTATCATTTACAGTAGAAAATGATGCAGTAAAGTAATATATAAATAATTATGTCCCTTTTCTTAAAAAGAATCTCTCATCCAGAAGTTGTCTTGTTAAAGATGATAAGGTGAATGATATTAAATCACTTCAGTAGAATCCATAATTCTTGTCCTTATAAATGTAGTATACTTTATGCCATGAAAGGGAATTAGTAAAATGTGGTTGAGATGAATTAGGAATAATCCCACAAGAGGAAGGAGGTGTTATTCCCAACACACAAAACTTCACAAGAAGCAAAAATGTTGTTCCAAAGAGGAAACAACAAAAACACTCTAAAAGTGTTGTTCCCTTGAGGGAACAACGGAAACACTCAAAAAAATTTTGTTCCCTTTAGGCAATAGCAGCTGTTCCCTGGAGGGAACAACAAAAACACTCGAAAAAGTGTTTTTCCCTTTAGGAACAACAAAAAACACTCAAACAAAGTGTTGTTCCCTTTAGGGAATAGTAGTTGTTCCCTGGAGGGAACAACAAAAACACTTGAAAAAGTGTTGTTCCCTAGAAGGAACAACAAAAAAACACTCGAAAAAGCGTTGGTCCCTTTAGGGAACAACAACTGTTCCCTAGAGGGAAGAGCAAAAAAACACTCTAAAAAGTCTTGTTCCCTTTACGGAATAGTAGTTGTTCCCTGGAGGGAACAACAGCTATTCCCTGGAGGGAACAACAAAAAAAAACACTTAGAAAAAGTGTTGTTCCTTTTAGGGAACAACAACTATTCCCTAGAGGGAAAAACAAAAAAACACTCAGAAAAAGTGATGTTTCCATTAGGGAACAACAAAAAAACACTCGGAAAATTTTTTGTTCCTTTTAGGGAACAATAGCTCTTCCCTGGAGGGAACAACAAAATTATACTCAGAAAAAAGTGTTGTTCCCTAGAGGGAACAACAAAGAAAAACATACAGAAAAAGTGTTGTTCCCTTTAGGGAACAGCAAAAAAATACTCGCAGAAAGTGTGGCTTCTTGGAGGGAAAAACATCTTTCCCTATAGGGAACAACAAAAACACATAAAAAAAGTGTTGTTCCCTTTGGGGAACAAGAGTTGTTCCATGTAGGGAACAACAAATAAACACACATGAAAAATTGTTGTTCCCTTTAGGGAACAACAACTATTCCATGTAGGGAACAGTAGTTGTTCCCTATAGAGAACAACAAATCAACACACATGAAAAATGTTGTTTCGTTTAGGGAATAGTGGTTGTTGCTTGTAGGGAACAACAAATCAACACACACAAAAAAGTGTTGTTCCCTTTAGGGAACAACAAATTGACACACACGAAAAAGTGTTGTTCCGCTTAGGGAACAACAACTGCTTCCTGTAGGGAACAAGAAATCGACACACACGAGAAAGTGTTTTTCCCTTTAAGGAAGAGCAGATGTTCCCTATAGGGAACAACACATCAACACACATGAAAAAATGTTGTTCCCTTTAGGGAACAATAGCTGTTCCCCGTAGGGAAGAGAAAATGAAAACATGGAGAGAAAAAACACAGACAAGAAATCATATTTATGGCTACAAACAAACAAAAATACAGAGAAAAGAAATTGTAGATATAGAAAAATAAGGAAATATCTTTTTACAAAAATGAAGCTACCAAAGGATTGCCTTCTGCAGCTAGAACTTGCATGGTGGGGTCCACACTGTTCAATCGCCAATGGAGCAGAAACTACAATTTGAAGAACCAACACCTCAAACACAAAAACATAAGAGAAATCAAAAAAGAAACAACGCTTTATTTAAAAACAGTATATAAATAAATGTATTAAGTTACAACAGCTATGATGTTATTTTCTAAGGGAATATCAATCTGTTAATGGAAAAAAATGATCTATTGGGAAAATGTGTTGGAAACAGTGTCATAAACCTTCAAATGGAAATCAATTCTTCATTTCTTCTATTATGAATCCATTAGGTAATGAATTGGATGAAATTTTCTTGTTTCATTAAAATTTCTTTCAAGAATCGCTTGTTCATAAATTGACCCTCTTTATTCTCCTGAGACCTGCAAAACCAAGTGTCTACCTATAGTAAAACATTAAATTGTGGAGAAAGAGAGGTGATCAGGCTCCCCTAATCCAAAAATTATGCGAAAAACTAACAATTAGTTACTCTGTAAAATAAATTCATGGAAAAAATAACAAAGTAAAATTTATTTGTCACCTGCGGGAGAGCAGTGGTCGACCATACTAACTAGAATTATTTTAATCAAAGCTCCTTTTTTTTTTGGTCCGATTCAAATGATCCAAAAGCCAAATGAGAGAAAATTCAAATATATATCACCAATATAAACAGGTTTTAAAAATTCAATGATATGATATGTCGATTTTACATAGAACAACCTGGATAACGGAGTCATTTTCGATTTCCCCACTTAGAACAACAGTGGATATTTTAAGCATATATTTTTCGTTTGATTACCGATTAAAATTATTAAAATTGAAAATTAAAGTGTATTCATTTTTTTAACTCCAATCAAAACAGGTTTTGAAAACAAAAGGAATTGATGGGTCAAATATTCTAATGAACAGCTGGAAAAATAGAATTTTAAGAGTTTTGATTTACAATAGATAGCCAATATTTTGGTCATAACTTTCTCATAAGATATCGAAAATCATTGATTCAAATTTCTTTGTAAACTATATTCATACGGGAATATACTGTAGAAAGTGATTTTCAAAATATACTCGTGTAGGCCTCCAAAACCTGATTGTCCCAACTATGTTCCCAAGTTGCCTACTAGACACCCAATCAATGTTTTGGTTATAACGTTTTCATTTCAAATCCAAATTGAGTGATTCAAATTGGGTTGGACATTAGACATAGAGTTGTACTGGGAATAGAAACAAGTTTTAAAAATATAGATTTATGCCTCCAAAAATTGACTATCCCAACTATGTTCCTAAGCTGCCTACAGGACACCCTATCAATGTTTTGGTTATAACGTTTTCGTTTCAAATCCAAATTGAGTAATTAAAATTGGGTTTGAAAGTAGAAGTCAGGGGATACTTAGGATATTATGTTTTTTTTTTTAATATTTCCTTTTGGTCCCTCAAAACATGACTGTCTCGACTGTGTTTTTAGAAATTTTATCAAGCCCATAAGCCAAAAAATATGATATTGAAGCAATTTATTCCAAATCGGTGATAAAAATGAATATGAGTGTTTGTAGAACTATTATTTTCATTATAATTCATCTACATACACAAATTAATTAAAAAATTTATCACGGATGTTGATTTCCATAGCATGTATCAACAAAACACCTATTTTTACATTAAAAAAAATGTATTTATTTATGTCCTTATCTATTTTATTTTTTTTAGACTAACCTATTCTGATTTGAAAAATGAATATGATTATGTATAAGGTTACTTCCATTGGAGCCATTTCTGAAATAAGGCTTCAAGTATGCATATGCCCAAATTTGAAAAATGCATGTTAATAAATATTAGGGTATGAGAAGCCAAGTTCCCTTGGAAAGATGGTGCCAAAAATTGTTGAAGTATGGAGTGATGCTGCAAACAAATGATGGAGTGATACGAATCTTCAATATATCCTTTACTTTCTTGATTTCACATAGCCATCATATCATGAAGTTCTTGAGCTTTTAAAATGACTTGTTGATGCAAACTAGAAGAAACCTCATTTTCTTCCATAACTTCTACAATTTTGGATTTGAAATATTTTGAATCACAGTATAAGTTTTCTCCAATGGTGCATGTGAGCTAGAATGGGTGGACAGGGTGGGTAAATTTTGTAGTTCAACACTGTAAGCATGTTCTATTGGTTTATTATGGTGAGGTTGTGGAATGAGTTAAGCAGGAAATTGTGTAGAGAATGGAGCATTTTGATGATGTAGTTGATTAGGTTGAGTGGATGATTTTCGTAGGCAAGCAAGATGTTGTGGAAGAGATGGTAGAGAATATGGAGGATGTGTCTGTGCTACAAGATGATGGAGAGTAGTCATGCAATCATAAGATGAACCATTCCAAACTTGTAGACAATATTGGTGGTGGTTATATTGAGATGGACATGGATGCCCTAACACATGAGTATTCCATAATGGATTATGCAAGTAAGAGAAAGGAGAGGAAGTGTTTTGTACCATACATGTAGGGCATGATTTCCATGGCTTTGACCTTGTTGTAGCTTCCACGTCTCTTTGATATGCTACTTCCATCCTAGATAAGGAAGGACAACTATCTATGGGTTGCTCCTTTCGGTAATGACGGCAAAACACTTCATCAAATTGTTGATTTTTCTGAACCTGCAAAACATCCAATTTTGAATTTAGAGAGCTAATAAAATCAACTTTAAAATTTCTAAATAAAGCATTTATTTTAGCTCTTATGTCTCCTATTCTTGTAGCAGACTTGGAAAAGAAAGAAGAAAATTCTCTAGAACTCTTACCAGCATTGGGGATTCCTCTTGAATACCTTATGCATAATTCACAAACATCATCATATGTCAACTAAAAAACATCACCTTTTCCTATTAGATTTAAGAGTTCTAAAAATTCATCTTTGATTCCTTTAAGGAGGAGTGTTTCTAAGATCTCTTTTTCCAAATACTTATGCTTTGATTTATGAAGGTTGTATCGAAATCGCTCCACATAGTCATCGAAGCTTTCATCTTCCCCTTGTATCATATTGAAAATATCTTCATTTGGTTTGTGGTAGTATTGGTAATTCTTCAAGAATATGTTCTTCATGTCCTCCCATGTTTGGATGCAGTTCCCACCTAGGTTTATGAACCATAGGAGAGTTGCTTCTTTTAGCGTAAGAGGAAACACTTTCAACCTTTGATCATTAGTACAATAATAATATCATCTACAAAGTATTTTGAACTGAAATAAGAATGTATCTGGATCTTCATTTGTCAAACCATGAAAATTTGGTAGAGAAGATAGGGGAATTATGTGCATTTGTGTCAGTCCTCCTAGACCTTTGATAAGGAATTCAAAAGTTGCAATGTGAACAATTTCTTACCATAGTAGAAGATGTTTTTCATGTGTTTCTTTAAGGCTCCTCATTCAAATATTCTTATCTATTGGTTAGTGAAATGGGTATTTCTTACATCACCACTCGAGTGGAATTATGAGATTTTTTCAAAAATTCTACCTGTAAAATTCCTACTTCAATTCCTGTGCAATTATGCTGAAAAGCGAGTGGAGAAGCAAGCACTTTGCTTGCTTGTTATGCATGTTTTTACCTTCCATTTTTAATACTCAATTCTTTCACAACAGACAAACATCAAACATCTACTTCAACTTCTATGCAATTGTGCTAAAACGCGGGTGGAGGAGCAAGCACTTTACTTGCTCGTTACGTAGGTTCTTTCCTTCTATTTTTAATACCCGATTCTTTCCCAACAACAAATATCAAACATACATCACTCTCCATGAAATGGAAACACTCTCCCCAATAACGGCGCCAAAATGTTGGGTGCTAAAAGGTGTCTTTTAAAACTCCTAATTGCCTCTCATTAATTATCAACCTGGGTAAGTATTTTTATTTGAAGCGTGTACACAATATGTGCAAGCTATAAATATTATGAGTAATTTTTTTTAAGTTGAACTATAAAACCTGATACAAGAGTAACCAGATGCAATCACAAATCTCAAGCCGTAAATTTTAAAGGAAATAATACATCCGAGCATCAGAACTTAATCTTAAGCAAAAACATAATCAAATTTGAAGCAAGCAATTCAATTTAAAATATCATCAATTGAGAGCATAATAGAACTAACCAATCTCTTCTAGCTATTTCTATCTAAATCTCACTCAATCTCAATTAAGAAATTCAAATGGAAATGATGTCAACCGAGAGTTCAGTAGCATTAACCAATCTCTTTCAACTGATTCTATAATAACCACACTCTTATCGTAATCAACAAGATTCAATGCCTTAACTGATAATCATTTTAATATACTGTAAGCATAAATGGAATCAAATGGAAAAGTTGTAAAATACATAAGATCATAATAAAGGAAAGTAAACTAAATGCAATACAGGAAATCAGAAAATATCAAAAAAGATAAACTAATAGGAATGGAAAAACATCAAACCAATTAGACTCGCATGGATTAGAAATATATAACATAGAGGAGAGCAGTTTGATCCACCAGAGTTCGTGCCCTAGCTACCAGCGAATACTGTTGAGCTACTTTAGAATATCTGGATGAACAACAATGCAAGTTATATATTAATCATCAAATTCACTCCTCATTACAATACGGTCTCCTTCAGAATAAAATTATGTATATTGAGATTACAATTGAGGTCCCAAGCAAAAAGCTAAATCTCTCCATTAGCCCCTCTCCTCCTATCTTATCCTATCATATCTGTAATAACATATATCCCTCTTTGATATCTATTCTCATTTAAATACACAAAGAGACGAGAAGTTACAATCAAGATGATTACAATATGATTCACATTACAAAATTGGATTGTTCACAACAAATTGATCAGCAAGATTATATCTGAGATATATTCCCGTCAGCATTCAACAGGAATAGGTCGAATTTTGTATTGCAACTGAGATAATTTGGAAATCAGCTGCAACAACAAATCCAAGAAAAACGTCTTCAGAAAACCCTCCATTTCTCTTAATACAAACCAAATTTTGGAAAGTTGCTCATGAAAAAACTAATTTGGTCTGTTCTAAACAAAACCCATGTTTCGGATTTTCCAGATGCTTCTCCATTTTCCCAAAATTTCCAATGCAAAATTATTATTTATTATTCCAGCGAATTTCTAAGTTGGCATATTTAATGATGAGCTGGAGATGAAATCTGCAATCTGGAAAATATCTTGGAGACTAAAATGGTGAGTGATGTTACAACAAATTTATTAATAAACCATCATTGGTAAAATCATGCATAATAATCATGAATTTATTAAAAATATAGGAGAATAAATAATATTTATGCATAAGAGCATAGATAACTATAAAATGGAATCACATGATAAATCATGATAAATGACGTGATAAAGAAGGGTAGAAATGGATAAAATAGGTGTTAGGAAGTGATAATAATAATCACATATTATCAGCCCAACATTGGTGTAGATATTTGTAAAGGGGGTAATACCAGATCCTTGGAGCTTGTTTTAGACCATAGAGAGCCTTTTTGAGTCGACATGCAAGTTTTGCATCATTTCCAAGAATTAATCCTTCTCGTTGTTCAATATAGACTTATTCTTCTAAATCTCCATTAAGGAAAGTAGACTGTACATCCATTTGGTATACTTTGAATTTCTCAAAGCTAGAAAGAGCAAGAAACATCGTTATGGCTTCAAGTCTAGCAATAGGTGCAAAAGTTTCTTCAAAATCAATACCTTCTTGTTGAGCATACCCTTTACAAACATGTCTAGCCTTGTTTCTAATAACTTCTCCATTTTCATTCAACTTGTTTTCTAATATGGATTTAGCTCCTATGATATTTTTATCATGGGGTCTAGGAACTAATTCCCAAGTATCATTCTTTTCAATTTGCTCAATTTCTTCATTCATGGCCTTGACCCAACATTCATCTTTGCATGCTTCATTTAAATCTTGAGGTTTGGTGGAGGATAGTAATGTTAGAGAGCTTGAGTTTTTTGTAATAGTTCTTCTTGTCTATACATCTGCCCCTTTTTTCCCTAAATTTGAGTTTTTGGATGATGTTTCGGAACATACCTCGACAGAGTCTTTTCTTCTACCCTTTTCTCTTCTTCTGGTGCTTCATTGCTTTCTTCTTCAGAATCATTATGATTGGATGTGGGAAAATAATCCCCATCTTCATCATTGTCATAATCTTCAGTTTTATCGGTTTTGGATTTTCGCATGCTTCATCAACTACAACATCAATACTTTCAACAATTTTCCCAAGTATTTTATTATAACATTTATATCCTTTATTTTAGGAATAGTAACCAAGAAGAATACATCCATTTGCTTTGGGCTCAAACTGACCAAGTTTTTTATCAGTCCTTTTGATATAACATTTGCTTCTAAAAACTTTAAAGTACTTTACCGTAGGATTCTTACCATACCAAACTTCATGTGGAGTTTTAGTGTTGTTTACCTGAACATTTGCTTGGTTGAGAATAGTTACGGCAATGAATGCAGCTTCACCCTAGAAGGTTGTAGGAGTTCAAGATTCATCTACCATAGCTCAAGCCATTTGTTGAATAGTGATATTCATTCTTTCTACCACTCCATTTTGTTGAGGATTCCTCACAGTGGAGAACTTCCTTTTTATTCCATGTTGTTCACAAAAGTAAAAGAATTCATCCAAGGTAAATTCCCCTCCTCGATCAAATCTGTGGCATTTGATTTTGCAATCTGATTCATTTTCAAACAAAGCTTTGAAGGCTTTGAACTTTTCAAATGCTTCATCTTTATTCATTAGAAGACTTATCCAACACATTCTAGAAAAATCATCAACGAACAAAATAAAGTATTCTTCTCCACGAGGTGACTTTTTCCTTAATGATCCACATAAATCAATATGAACAAGTTCAAGAGGCTTACTAGCTAGCCCTTCTTTTTCAATCAAGTGAGATCTGGTTTGCTTACCAAATTGACATGGTTTGCATATTGTATTTTTAGGAATGCTGATATCTAGAAGATCATGAACAGCCTTTCTTATTTGAGAAAAGCTTAGATTTCCCAATATTCTATGCCATAGCCAGTTTTCATCATTTTTGCTTAGATATCACTATTGTTCTCCTCCCTTGAGTATGTATAATTTTCTTGGAGTTCTTATACCATTGATCACAGTTTCTCGTGTATGAAGCTCACGAATAACACATTTTTTTTATCGAAACACCACTTCATTTCCTTGATCACACATTTGACTGACACTCAACAGGTTATGCTTTAGACCATCTACATACATAACATTCCCAGCTTTAACCTTTTCTTTCAAGAAAATAGAGCCTTTAACTTTTATGACAACAGGAGTGTGATTTCCAAATGAGACATTCTTTACCTTTTCTAAGGAGTTATATGAGTGAAGGTTTTGATTGTGACCTGCCATGTGTTTTGAGCATCCATTGTTGATGTACCAGTGATTTTCTTGTCCTTATGCATACAAGGCTATACCACATCTTTTTGTTTGAGGTTATTTCCTTCTCCATATCTTGGGATTTCATAGAGTTTTCTCCATCCGAGATGTTTGCCAAAATTTTCTCCTGCATTCAAATTCTTCATGGCAAAAGTTGTTACAGATTGAGCATTATATTTCGTTTTCAACAAGAGAAATGTTATTATAGGAACTTTTCCTGATCCCTATCACATTCCTTTGATTTTTCTTCTCTAGTCATGATGGTTTTGTAAGCAACACATTGAGCAACATTGTATCCAAAATTATGACATAAGAAACATTGACAATTAAAGAAGTTCCTGTGATTATCGAATCTATTAACCTAGTGAATGCAGTTTCTATTGATATTCATCTCTGAAGCAAATTGAGTATGATTTGCTTGAGGTTGGTTGTGGCTTCTGTTCATCCTTGAAGCAAATTGAGCCTGATTTACCTGGTGATCTGCTTTCTGCCTTTGCTGATGACTGTCATATTGTTCACATTTCTTTGCTGCATCAAGATAACTTTTAGTGGAGGTTGACAGCTTCTATGATTTAGATGCTTCTTCAGTATATCCAAGACGTATCTTTATTAGAGGAAAATGTTCCACTTTGGTAATTTCATTTAGGTTTCTTGATCCTTTAGCAAATCTAAGATTGAGAGATTTTGTTTTTTGAAGATCCTTTCTTAGACCCACAATTTCAGATTCTAGTTTTTCATTCTGTTTCTCTCTTTCAGCAAGCTGGTATGTCAAGGTGTCTATAATCATATTCTTTTCTTCTAAACATATTTTGAGTTTACGGATTTCTTCATGAAGGTCATCTTCTTTTAAAGCATCCCAAAAATTATCATCGTCATAAGCCATTAGAAGTCTATAGTCATTATTATTTTCATCTTCATCACTATTTGATAAACCATCACTATCTTCATGAGTATAGTAACTCTTTTTACTTACACTTTGTTTTCTATTCCATTTTGCAGATTCCTTCCCTTTATCATATTTATCTTTATTAGGACATTTGGCAGCATAATGACCGACTCTACGACATGCAAAACATTTGAAAGGTAGCTTACCTCTAAATCTTCCAGAACCACATTGAAACTTCTTGAAAAAGTTTACTTCATCTTCTTCTTATAAAATATGTCCTCACTCATTGAGTTCTTCCTTTACTTTTGCTGAAGCTTTAAATGCATCTTCTCTCATATCTGATGGGCCTCCTTTTATCCTCTCAAAGATAGCTAAGATTCTGGAAGCTGTGTCATAGTGATAGTTTGTAGATCTTGTTTTTCCTCTATGGCACATATGCTTGATTCAAATTTAGCAGACAAGGATCTTAAAACATTCTCAACTGAGGTAACTTCCTTAATCTCTTCACCCAGATTATTCATACAGTTAACAACCTCATCTATACATAAGAAGTAACTAGCTATACTTTCATCATTGTGCATCTTAAGTGTTTCATATTGAATTCTGAGAATTTGCAGTTTAGCACCTTTTACCTGAGAGTTTCCTTCTTAGCTTATAACAATTTTGTCACATATTTCTTCAGCTGATTTGAGCTTCATAAATTTGACAAACTTTGATTATGACAGACTTCGCAATAACGTATTGATAGCCCTGGCATTAGTTTCATATTCCTTTTTACCTTTCGTATCTGTAGGAATTGTTGATGGAAATGTATATCCTCCTTCCACGATTTCTCATACATCCATTCCAAGTGATTGTAGATAGGATGTGTTTCTTATATTTCAATAAACAAAGTTTCTCCCATCAAAGATTTGCACCTGATGGATCCCACACTTTCTTGATTACTCATGATGATGGATCTCCCTATAAGCGATCAAGCTTCTTTTGAAGGACCTTCTTTGATACCAATTGTTGGAAATAATACTGAGAGGGGGGTGAATCAGTATTATCATATCAATACTTTAATTTCCAAATGGATTTGTATATGCTACTTCAGGTAAGTGAACTAGCGTGTATAAGCGATTGTACTTAAAGCAACTAGTGTATATGCTGAGAAATTATGATTTACCCAATTTATCATGCATTGAAATTTAACCAGTATATCAAAGATTTATTAGACAGTGTAGTAAAAGCAGAATAAAACATCACACATATGCAACACACATGAACACCAAGATATAAGGTGGAAACCCAATGTGGGTGAAAAACACCTAATTTTGTCATCTCTGTCTTCTTTTAATAATAAGAAAATCTGTTTACAATCTTGTACTGGTGCAAATTTATACCAATATGCATGCAGAAGGTTACAACCTTCTCTCATTCTCTAGCTTGTACTGGAAGAGAGCTACAACCCCCTCACTCTTGTACTATCTGATATGTTTACTAGTATGTAGGAGGCGACCTATAGAGAGCTACAACCTTCTTTATTCCTCCAAGGATCATGTTTCATAAATTTTCAGACTGGATCCATCAACAACATCATAATTGAAATTCAATCATCAAATACATTTGCATCAACTAATCACTAAGACTCAATCATCACTTTATGAATAAACCACAACTGAATAAATCAATCACTTTGAAAACCCATCGTGAAATCACAACCAATCTAATCATTCAGAATATTGTCACCAAAATACAATAACCACAACCTAAACTAGAACCCAGAACTCTAAAACAGCAAACAAAAACAACTGAAACATACTCTATAAGGTATATGCTACTTCCATGTGTCGAACATATGTGTATACGAGCTTTCCTCAAAGCCAACTAGCATATAGATTTGCAAATATTAATTAATAATCTACAGCTATTCCAGACATCAGTTATACCCAAATCATAATATTTATAGAATAACGCACGCGTCAATATTTAGATCTAGACTATACATGATCAAACCACATAATGATAATTCATTTCAAGGCTTAAGATCTTGATCCATCATTAGATCTTATCCTTCATCAACTGCTAAGGTTCATCCTCTGTTCAAATCAAGCACATCACCATAAGCCGATAACCTGCATATTAGATCTCACACTTTATTAGATATTCAATACTTGCACACCTGGCCTAATGATCTTCTCCTTCTTTATAGTTTTAGGCCTTTCTCAATACCATGGACCAAAACCACTTAAGAGCAATACCTTGGACCAAATACCTAGGGTCAATACCTCAGACCAGATACCTTTGACCAATCCCATGGACCAAATACCTGAGACCAAAAACTTAGTTTTCCAAGGTATACGTGTTTTTCCTTCTATGAAAGTGCATGTGTACGTATATGCTACTTGTGTTTAGTGAACCTGCCTGTATATGCAACTTGGTCAAGGTGAACCTGCATATATCTCTCTTTCTTCATTCTGTATAGTCTAATCTGTCATTCTTTGTTCTTAACCTATTGTACTATGATATTTCATCTGAGTGAGTTTCCATCAAGGACAACACCTGTATCATAATGCCAACAAAAAAAGAACTACTCCACCTCGTTGTAGCTGACTGAGGTGTCAACTGCGAATTCAATTACATATCCTCCTATGACATGATCAAGCCAGTGATCGATAGCGTAGGCGATCTTATGCTCTGATGCTTCCAATATCCACTAGTTCCGGGGTCCAAACAACAGGACCGTCAAGTTTCCACCTTCCCTGGCTATCTACTAGCTTCACAATCCACTCGTATAGCTCAACCGAAAATAAACAGAGAAAGGTCTGATGTATTTCTGTACATAGGTACCTATCCATCCACTATTCCTTTGTGAGTCGCGGACTTATGTTTTCCTCTGCCACGAATTCATGGATCTTCCCATCCAACCAATCTTTGATCTCTTTCTTAGTTGGATTCCAATGATATGACATCACACATCTTTTATGCATATTTCAGTCCCAACAATGGAACCATTTGTTGGCTTGGTGGCGCATGACCCAAGTTTAGCATTAGTTAGCCAAACAAATCCCTACACTACTAGTCCTTTCGGCATCAACCCACGTAGTGTAGACCGAAGTCTCACCAAAAGATGTATGGGGCGATGTTGGAACCAAGTCTCCGCACCCTAAGATGGTTGTGATGGTGGTTTATTCCTTCTATCTATGCTTCCACGTAGGTTGTTAAGTTCTAGGGCTCTATCATCCTAGCCCCTTATTCCTCCCTTTGATACCTTCGCGAAAGGGTACGACTAACCTTTGTGCAGCCCTAACCTGAATTTCAGGTACTTTCGCGCTACCCCTAACCTTCATTTCTGATACTTTCACGCTGCTAAGGCAATGTATTGCAAAGATTTTCAAGTTATCTTAAGGTTCTTACTTATGTAATTAGATAATCACCGTTAGCATATTCTTATTTTCATTAAGTTATCCAAATTAAATACATACATACATGCATCACATAAGCATTATAAATGAAATTCATACACAACATGACAAGATGCATTAATCAGAACAAAGACACAGAATCTGCAGAACATTTCTCTTTATTGATATCGTTAAGTGATTATAGACTCTATCTGCCCTACGCACATAGCTACAAGGGTTCGTGCACTCAACTATAGAATTCCACCCTATGCCTCTATGCACTCGTCTATAGAGCCTCTACTTACGCTATGACTCACAACTTAGACTTCTTACATCAGAGCTATGACTCTCTAAGACTTATCCACACTATTTAGAGCTTACTTAATTAGCTCTTTTTATACAATCCCATGGTCCATAGAGCATGGGTAGATCTTTTACAGCTAACTTTGCTTTACAAAATTAATGGCGGACAACCCTTTATGACTCATGACACCTTCACACTTTGCAACCACAAAATGCAGATAGTTTAATATTTTATTGAAAAATTTGACCCGAAACATGGGCTTTTAGCCCCAAAAGTGTCCTTGGGGATCCTATTCCCAACACAAATATACTCGAGATAGGTTTCAATTTTCGCATGGATCAATGTTTTTAAATAGTTTAACAAAGTGAGAAGGCATTGGTCTTATCAGGTTTTCACTGACATAAACAATTTCCATGCATTAGGAGTAAGTATAGAAAATAAGGGGCATCCTCGAGATAGTACATATGAGGGAATTAAAACAAAGACTCCACGCAGATGTTTTTCATAACATAAATTAGGGGAATATATTCCATTTTCACACACAAGTGTCCACCATAATTAATTATGCAACATTATTGAAACATACTAGCACTATAATTGAAACATCCACTTGTACAATTACATTGTCATGCCTTAGGATTGCAAAAAATGTAATTAGTAACACCTAGGTGCTTCTAGTTTTATCATACATAATCTTTTCCATATCATGCATTCTCATCATTGGAAAAAACATTATTAAACTATCAAATAATATTTTTTGCTCTTATCACATCATTTATGCAAGTCCATATGAAATGCCACAACCTTTTTCCTTCTTTTTCTCATAGTTGACATAACAATTCATTTCTATTTATCAGTCACTTTTAATGATAGTATTAATATGGTGATCTAAGTTCTTTGTAATATTCAATAACTTATAGTAATTTGTATGGATTATTAACAAATATCCACTTATGCAGTCATCATAGTTTCTTGCATATTATCTTAATATGAATAAATTCCTATACAAATATTTACTCATACAAGAATACTAATTCACCATTAGTAATTGAGTGTCAGATAACAAATACGGTAACAATTTAGAAGCTAATAACATACTCAAATGCAAATAATTCATTTCAATCGCGAAATACATAATATGAGAATGAACCACCACTATCAATCTGTCTTTTATTTTAATAATAATATTAAACATATTTGAATGATCCATATTCCAATTAAGTTATTGTAATACCTTAACATATAAGTTTAATAATTTCTCGATAAATCACATATAATTGTTAACATTGCATTAACCAAGAATTTTTTCCTTAAATTTTTTAATAGACATATGATATCATGTGATGCTAATTCGCATCAGAATAATGTAATTTACTAAGTCAACAATGGCACCACATTATCATAAATTCAATCCACATTCAAGGTAACGAACCATTGACCATTAAGCTTATACTAAGCACCGTTTTACTCAACAATACCTACCACTTGACTCATTTCTTATTCTCAACATTTAGCAACATTCTTTTGTGTCTTTTAAAATTAGAGCATGCTATGACCAACATCAAGGAAAACCTTGCCTTTCTACATTCTTTAGCTATCACATTGTTTTAATTAGTGGGAAAATGATGCATACATTAATTTTTTCCTCAAATGTATAAGCAATGTATTGCAACTCCAAACATTTTTATTTTAATATACTATTTAACATCATCATAATTATTTTCATAAAATGTTGGTATTTAATCCACACTATCACTATTTACTATGTGAGTTTTATGAATTGTCCATAATCAATGCAATAGAATTTCTAGCAATACTTTTATCCACATTAATTCGAATTCCATAACAACTATATTATTCTTTAAAGGAATCATTAACACTCATTCTTAAATTTAGTAATTAACACAATAATGAATATAATACTAAATGCATTATATTGCATACATTGCCATGTAATTTCATTAGTGTGACACCTGATCCTATATACAATAGCACCATATGTCTACTCCCTCTAACTATTAAATAATCCCAAGGAAGCACAAAGGGGGTAGCATTTCCACCAAGATTTGATACCACTTGTAACATCCCTCAATATACCTCATACAAAATACATAGTATTATGAGTTTTAACCAGTTTTACGCATATATAATCCCAGGAATAACTTATCATATACTTAGCTAATCATTATTTATATACTCACCTACATCAAGTGAATTTATTATATAAATGGAATATCTATGTGTCAAAAGTAATAACCATTATTTCAACTTGTTATCATAATGTTTTGGGCTGCAACTTTGCATCATTAACATTGTTTATTTAATTATACTTCCTCATAACATGATGTAAGTTTCAACATCATGAAAGGTAGCAATATCATAAAGATCACATAAAAATAACCATATAAATGGATATTATATACACTCGAAGCCACGAGGGAAAAACCAATAAACATATATTTTATTAAATGTTTAGTGAGGGAGTTCATTTCTCACTCAATGGAAACAAGAGAGTAGATCCCTTTCCCATTGTTTAAATTTTAGATAGAATCATATTGTTTAATTTGATAATATTAACTAAAGGTCAATACATTCAAATGATACAATGCTTCCCAACGACTTTACCCCACATTCCTTCATGTACAATGCCTAGTTGCATGGTTGTTTTCTATTGTATGTTACCTTTGTAAACTACATTTGATGATATTCCACTCTACATGTAACAATACTTATTCATATTTACCTTGACGCCTGCAGTAGTATTAATTATAGTCCATCTTTTGATTTTTGGAAAATTTATAGATTATAAACTATTAATCCATTATTCACATAAGTCACTATTCTTTCTTGAACTACTATCATCATGGTAATTATGTGAAATATCAGTTTACAAAAAACCCAAATATTCAATCTATACCATTTATCATTTCTATGTCATAATAGCTAATAATATGTGTCATTTCCTTGAACATCAATAAATAAAAGTAAAATTCATCTCTTATCATTTACTTTTTCATGCGTCCTCAAGTAAAACTCCATAATTGTTTAAAAAATTCAACACCTTAATTAGTATATGAAAAATAAAACTTTAAACTCCTTTAATCAAAATGATGTTTTTAATAAAAAAGTAAAACTATGTAAACAAGTTTTCTTAACAAGTGTATTCTTTTTATAGTTATTAGTTTTGTCACTACACCATCTCTAATAATCTACTTATTCCCTTAATACAAAACCATTTTTTTAACCAACATAATAATAGTGGTTAATAATAGAAAATACAACTAAAATTGGGTTGTTTCATTCCAATGAATTTTACAAATGCACATGCTTATAGAGGCATGTCTAATATTTCATATTTAAAATTTGTAAAATTTGAAAACCACATCTATTTATAGTGCATTAAATAAATTCTTAAACTTATATAATCACACCTTATTCATGTTTCACATACTTTAAATACATGGATATAATTGTAAAATGATGTTTTCTCGTCCACATCACAAACACATTAAATAAAATTCTTAAAGAATATAAAAAGTTTCTATTCATATGCATTAATTAAATACATACAATTATGAAAGATCCTCTATTCATCCTTATTCCCACTACGAAACCATTTTTAACTATATAATAGTAACATGCATAACTATATAATAGTAACATGCAATATGCATGAGAGTGCATGCAATTGTAAAACCATGACTTTTTATGAGTATACATTGAACGCAAACCATGTTTATATAAAACAAAACACCCATGGAATTACAAAACCTTCTCTATTCGTGAAATATTCATAGTTAAGTTATCTTTCTATCCACAATTAACTTATATCTGAATTTTTTTCAATGAAAATATGATAGCTAACTTACCTATTCATCCTTATTCCAAGTACCAAACCACTTTCTTTATTCCAAGTACAAAACCACTTTTCACTATATAATAGTAACTTGTAATCTACATGACAATGCATGAAATGTAAAACCATGACTTTTTATGTGTGTTTCTTGAATGTAAACCATATTTATAATAGCTCACATGTGAATAAATAACATGCATTCAATTAAAAAACCTCTTCTTAACTTACCTTGGTACAGAAACAAACCATGTAAAACTTTCAAACAATTGATAGGATTAACTTATCAGTTTATGTGCAATAACCATACAATATTTTCAAAGAGATTAACACAATTAACTTATACTTTTAAGCAGAGAAACCCTACAATCTTTTCAAGAAATTAGTATAGTATCCAAGCAATATTTTCAAAAAAATTAACAAACACAGTTACCTTATTTTCCATTGAATATTTTGTCATTTGTTGATTAGTAATTTTTGAAACCAAAACCAGTGCAACCTATTTGAATTTATCACAATTCTTCACCTCTAATAAAATCCAACCTTTTCACAAATCTATTAATATGTTCACCTCTAACAAAATCAAACCTTTTTACAAATCTATTAATATGTTCACCTCTAACAAAATCAAACCTCTTACAAATCTATTGATATGTTAACATTCCCACTCCAACACGAAAAACATATGATGGTTCCATTGAAAGGAACACAATGTAAATATCGTTAGATAACTAATATACAAGATTAACCTTGGGTCAATTTGGGCAGTTATTAGAGTCCAAGAGCTCCCAGGAACTAATTCAACTGTTTCTTTTAAGTATTTATATGTACACATTGTACATGATTTATAGATATTGCTTAATATATATTTGATTTGGTCTCAAGTTTCGTGTGTTCTATAGTGGTATTAGAGTGGGTGAGATGCTTTGTTGAATGAGAGAATGTGATGTAGGAGCATCCAGCTAGGGTGCCATGACTGGGTGTTGTCTCTGCTAGGTTGGAAAGTTGATTTAGCAATTGGTTTGTCTTTCATGTTTAGTTTATAAGAGCAGGAGGTAGGATTTCACTTTTTTTTCTTAATTGTTGTATTAGTCGAAAGTCAGTTGGTCAGTTAGGGTTGTTACGTATCTGACCTTAATAAACAACAGATTAGTAATTGTTCTGTCATCTTAAAAAGAAAAGACAAAAATGTCTAAACGTAAATCTTATCATGTAAACAAAACCGAGTATTTAGTAGTTATGCAACTATACTGCTTACAATCGAAAGTAACTACAGTTTCATTAACTGTAAATGAACATGTATAAATGTAACAATGGAAAAGATGTAAAGGGTTTAGCATTTCTAGATATGAGAAATAAAAAGAGATAGAATGCAAATTTTTCCTATCGTCCATTTGTATCATTGCCTATGTGTTGTGCCATTATGTTTTATCCATCGACTAGATGAACTCAGTGATAACAGACAGAGTACAGGCCCACTACTATAGGTTGTGATTTTTTTCCTCTCTTAACAGAAAGTAACATTGTAACATGCATATAAATCCCACAACTAGATCGAACTAGCAAGCAAATTGAATTTACAGCAATAAGAGTGACATACATCGAATCCTTCAAAAGGAGAATACAAAATCAAAGCACCAGAGAAATGAATTGCAACAGAGGTAATTTTGGACAAACTTTCACACCTTTTCGTGAACAAACAGAGACAGATAATTTATATTTACATTGTTGTTGTTCCATGCAAATTATGTATTACATTGTCCAAAACAAATCAAGTACACAAGGTCTGATAGAATGAAGAAACCCTAGTCTAGGGTTTGATGTCAAGGGAACCCTCAACCTCAACCAGACAGTGAGACCAGAACCGTAACTAATCCAGAACTTGGAACCAGACTCAAACCTAAGTCATGAGAACGACCCAATTTGTACATAGAAACTAGACAACAAGGAGAAAATACCATAGAAACAAAAATAAACCCTAACTACAAGTTGACAAATTGTGAAAGATAGAGCCTACCAGCAGAGGTTTGTCTAGCTTAGAGAACGAATTGTGTTAAGTCTTCGCACCCCAGGTCGAACCCTTGACCTGTACAAACCAAACGAGCCATAGTTAGAATACATTGCACAATGCTACCTGAACCAAGACATAACAAAAGCAAAGGGAAAGTGTAGCACACCTGGGCATGACCAGACCAAGAATATCATGGAACAGAGCCACAGACAACAAAAAGAAGCCTAAGATAAGAGGAACAGGTGTTGGTCAGCTACCACACTAGAAGAGGGTGAATATAAAACACAGAGGGACAAGTTACCTAATTTGTAGCCGAGAGAATCTTTGTGTCGTCACCTATGCACATCGAAACTAGAAATTAAAACGACTTTCGCACCATAGCAAAAGTAAAGAGTACCATTAACAACAGTAAAGAACAACCAGTGACCCGAGAGACCTGACAACGAGTCCAAACAATAGTAAAATAAACAAAAATCTCACCGTGTAAAGGAATTCAAGCAGAATAACCTCCAGAGCCGAGACAAATTCATTCAACATGGAAAAATTCGTTGCCAATAGCACAATCAAGTTCATAAGGCCGACATTCATTCATAGCCATGCCCAAAACTAGAGTTTTCCATAAGCGCCAGAGCGAGACCAAACACTTTGACAGGAACCCTTGCAGAGTTTCCATTGCAAATGAGAACCCATACAATAACCGGGAAGCATTAAGAATTTGTGTAAAAGACCAAACAGGAGGAAAAAGCCCGAGGCTGGGCACCAGTAGGTTGGCATTTATGAGCCTCATTAATGGTTGCCAACTCCAATAAAAATATCTGATACTCATATATGCAATCAACCACCAAAACAACAAACCAAATCTACCAACATCATTAATCCCAGACAAGTGGACAACCAATATAACATTGAAGCGTGGGTTGGGTCCCATCATCATGGTTAATTTTCTCTATCGAATAGAATCAATCTCAGAATTTAGAGGTTAATTTGAATGTTATCATAGCCATGGCTGAGTTGTTTCTAAACACCATGTATTTGAAATCTACGACGTAAAGGAGATGCAAAGCATGAAGGTTGTGAGGATAGTTGAATTCAAAATAAGTAAACATGAGTTTAATGAGAGTAAGTAAAGTTTATGAAGGATAATATTTACATTACTACAAACCAAAGTTTTTACTGAAATATCTTTGAAGGATACAAAGTTTTTACTCAAAGGTTTCTGAAGGATACTTAAAATCAAAGATGTATATTTTTTAGTGATTTGAATTAAATTTTTAACTAAAGAGTAGTAAATTTTATAGTTGTCGTGGATTAAAAAAAAAAAAAATAGTTTATATATTTGGTGGACGTAGATGGCAGCCGAGTGTGAAGGGACATATGAGAATGACTATGTGAAGCTTGCAATAGAGAGAGGTATAACATAGAAGAAGTCGGCAAGCATGGAAAAAATGGAATTCACATTAAATTGTGGTGAAATTGGAAAATTATTTAAATAATTATTTCTAATGTGAACGGTAATTTCTAAGAAAGCTCTAAAATTTTTCTTTAAATTGAGAAAGGAATAAAAAATACCCAGGAGTAAGGAGTAACTATAAGGATTTCACCATAATATTCACATGTAAAATTCACTATTAAAAATATTAAAGTCAACCAAGAAAATTTATGTAAAAGGAGCCAAGATAAAAAGTAATTTTTGTGTCAAGTAAAAAAGAAAAAACCTTTACGTAAAAGAAGCCAAGAAAAAATAAGTGGTAAGGCTTGCTCCTTACTTCTCTTATTTTAATTAAATGGAGTAATTTTGATTGGTGCCAAGTGTAGAAAAGGAGCTTCTCGGGAATGACATCAAGTTTTCATTTTTTTTATTTTGAACTTTAAATAAAAAATTTAATGAATATATAATCGAGAAGGGAAAATGACATTGTGGTTAGCAAAGTTTATATAGTTGTTTGGTCTATTGAAGGTCTTAAGTTCAAATCTTTGTAGAGACAATTTTGAAAGATATTTTTCTCGAAGTTCTCACAAGAAGATGACATTTTGTTTGTAGAAATGTCATAATTTTTTTTTTTAAATTATGTTGTAAATGGGTGCATTTTTGGTTGAACCTCACACCCAGTTAAATCATCATAAATTTGTTTCTATTGGGTGCATTTTTTGTGGTAGCCAACACCCATTTTTCAAAGTTGATTGCTCAAGAAAATGGCTAAAGTTGATGATCTGTTGTAGTTGTTATGTAGTTTAATGTCATCGAGTATTCATAAGAGTGCCCAATTCAGCAAGGACACACTCCTTGACATCCAAATATGTTTTCAAAATGCAAAATACAAAATTGAATTTTTGGAGCTAGAATCTGCATTTCAGCTAGAATAACTACAAAAGAAGAATTCTAAACCTTTTCTTGTTCAAAATAATAGTGTGTTTGGGCTTGATCATCACTCAAAAAATAATCAGACTAATTTAGTGAATTCAAAAGGAAATGTAACTCAAATTTCTTATGAGAAGCCTCATATTCCCAAAAGTTTCATCAACCCATGGGAAGAGATTGGACACAATAGACATTCTGCATATTCTAGTTTGGGTCACAAAGAGGATATTCTTGATGTATCTTTTGGCATACCATATTTTTCTAAACCAATACAATTTTGAAGTGTTGAAGGTGTTATTCAAAAACAAGGTTATAGATGCTAACAATGTAGTGTAGTTGGACATATGAAAGAATGGTGTTTTGATTGTCACCTCTGTGAGCATTGCACAAAGCGAAATCATCATACAAATAGATGTTCCACAAAGAAGTCTACTGCAAGAGAGAAGGTAAATTTCAGATGGATTTCTTCTTGGGATTGGACCAAAACAACCAAGAATATTTACACGGCATATCGAAGAATATGTTCTAGAGTGATGATCAACCTTACAGTGATGAAGAGTGCTTCTCACCTTGTATCTGACAAGGGGGGAAATAGTTGTTGGTCTGCTACGCATTGGAGTTCGAGATGTCAAGCGATCCTGAGCGAAAGTTTAGTTGATCAAGTTGATTGAGCACTTCCATGTTTGGAACTCTTTGAGGAACTATTGTGATAGTTCTAGATTTTATGGTTACCTTAAAACTACATCTTTGGTGGTTGTGAGAACCACTATGAAGGTTGTAGAGTTGGTGTTGGTTGAGGCCTTGAATTACCATATTGGTTTGTGGTCATCCTTCAAAACCATTTTGTCACAGACATTGAGCTATTGGTTTAGATGCATTTTTTTCATTTTGATCTCTCGTTCCTGAACTTTGGTATATCCCTTCTCATTAAGGGGGAAATGTTAGATAGATAATCACCTTGGGTCAGTTTGGGTATTAATTGGAGTCCAAGAACTCCAAGGAACTAATTCAATTGTTTCTCGTATGTATTAATATGTACACATTGTACATTATTTATAGATATTGATTAATATACATTTGATTTGATTTCTAGGTTCTACAAATATATTCTCTAAGTAAGAGGATGATGATCTAGAAATTAATATTTCCCAAAGATGTGTAAATTACAAATATAATGGTTTTGAAGCAACTAAAAGAACTCCAAATAATTGAGAAATTCTCCAAAACAATAGAGGTAACACTATCTATGGAAATGGTAAATGGGTAAAAGATTTATTTGTCATAGAAAAAGCATTACGATAGTGAATCAGACCCTACATACACCATACATCTCGAGATAACAAGATTTGATGCATGTATTTGAGATAATTATTTGGCACAACAAAAAAAACATTATGACACACGATCAAACCGAGACACCATAAACCCATAGATAATAAGATTCGATGCATCTATGCTAGATGGATAGAGTGTGGAAAACCATCCCCAAATATTTTGGAGAGCTTTTTTATATGTTGGAGATGCCATGATGAGGCATGTAATCAAGATGACTTTGGGGCGGTATTGAGAGCACTAACTATTTCTTGGAGGTAACCTAGTTTTTTTCGTTTTTAAGCGCATCAAAGAATTATTCATGTAATTAAAATTACAGTGCAAATAAAGTATAAGGTATAGGATATTACACAGAAAATTTAATTTTTAATTTAATTATTAATAATTATTAGTAAAATGAATTAGATTCAATCTCTATGGAATTTTTATATAAAAATATTAATAATAGTTGAAGATAACAAGCTAAATATTTGTGTCAAATATACTTATGTAATTTAGTTAAAAAAATGTCATTCACAAATGTCAAATTAGGTTTCAATTCCTATTTAATCTATAACATTATGTTTTTTTTATGGTTGTTTTTACTATACTTTTTTTCTTACATATTTTTTTTAAGCATTTATATATTTAACTGAAACTTATTAATAATAATAATAATAATTTTGTTTAATTAGCTAATAAATTATTTAACAAAAATAGAAAAATATCAATAATTATTGAATTGATAAAATTAATTTTTAGTAGTTGTAAAAAAGATATATATTTCTTGTGATCTTTACAAAGTGTTGATAGATGAAACAAAATTGACTAAGTTGGAAATTTGATTTTTCAATTTATTGTGCTCTTAGTGGTCACTTATTATTCAATATGATATGCTTTGAAAAATAATTTTGTGTTTAAATGTATTACCTTTTACCAATTAGGGAATTGAATAATCAATTGTTTTTAATAAAAATAATGTTAATTTTATATTTAATTTTTTAGGTTAGTAGTTTAAATAAGTGTAGTAAATTGTTTGATATGATGTTAGTTTGTCAGATCGTATTTTTTGAAAGTAAAATTGATAATTTGTAATTTTTTTTAAATAATTTATGTTGAATTTTTAAATTAAATTTTATATTATATATATAAAATATTATATTATTTATATATATGATATGTTTTTTCTTCATAATAAACATATTACATCATATATATTTGTATAGTACAAATATATTTTAAATTAAAAATCTATTTTAAATATAATTTTTGTTTTTAAAATTGTAATTTAATTTTTGAAGAATCCATAATTTTTAAAAATAATAGATAACATATATAAGTATATTAGAAATATGATAAATGAATTAATTTCAATATGAATTCATAAACTTAAGCTAATTTAAATAATAATAAAACTATTTTTAAACTAAAACATTCATAGTTGTTTTTAGTACGATTTTTTAGAGATTTCAGTGACGGAATCCGGCGGAAGAAAATGAGGTTAAATCTTGATTTGTATTATTTAAAATGGTTTTTTAACTGCATATTTGGATTCAGCACCCTGAAAAACCCTTGGGACGCTTTGATTGTGTAGAAATTAGCTATCAAACTTGCGATTTGAATAAATTGCTGTCGGATTTTGACTACAAAAACCCATCGGAAAAGCTTCCAAAAAGTCTCTTTAAAGACAACTCCATAACATTTAAACTAAAACCTTTTGTGTTAAAGTATTTTTTTAATTATAAATAGTATATGTATTTTTCATTAAATTATTTATAGAGAGAGAGAGTTATTTCCTACTTCTCTAGTGTGTAATGTTATAAGTTATATGTAAATGACTATGAATTAATTTAAATTTTAAAAGTGTTATCATTATTTAATATTTAATTTGAATTTATAGATTATTTTATTTTATTTCTTAATTTTTCAATTTATTAATTATCTTTATTTTTATTTCTTAATTTGTTTGTATAGTTTTATGAGTTGAAATTGTGTATATTTCAATTTAATATTTTTGAGTATTTTTTTAAACCTTAATCCTGGGCATTTCTCCTCTTTTTTAATTTCATAGAGAAACTTTCTTCCTTTTTCACTAAATGTGGCTTTCTTGATCACCTATGAATCATTTCTTAATTTCTTTGTATAGTTTTATGAATTAAAATTGTGTGACATGTCAATTTAATATTTTTAAGTATTTTTTGAAACCCTAATCTTCAACATTTCTCTTCCTTTCTTAATTTCATAAACAAATTTTCTTCCTTTTTCACTAATTGTATCGTTCTTGACCACCTCTTGCTCAACCTTAATTGTATGCTTACTCATTCCTTTAACCAAATTTTAGCATCTTGCTACTTTTTCTTTCTTTTTTCTTTCTTACATAATTATCTTTACTTAAAAACTCTCTTTCCCTATTTGATTCAATTTCTTTAATTAACCAAATTCTTTCCTCTTGCAAAATGCCTAGCTACTTCATTCTCGTTTACATAATTGTGTTTACTTAAAATCCCTTTCATATTTGATTAAATTTCTTCAATTGAATCTAGTGTTGTATTGTTGAGTAACAATGCTAGAAAGTGGAATTGTCAAATTATAATTTTCCAAAAAAAATTCTGAAAAATTAAGTTAAAACAAATATATTAAAGTAAAACTAAAACTAATAATATTTTTTACCTTTAAAGAATATGTTGATGTTGTTCGAGCATCAACCAACTTCCATTGTCATATATGTATTTATTCATTTTAAATAGCATTATTGAACTTGATGTTAACCAATAAAATCTAGATAGTGGGCATTATGTATCTAGTGTTGTTGTAACACAGGTTATTTTTCTTCGACACTATTTGTAATAGTAAGTTCGTTTTCCTCCACAATAATATGCATTATTTAAGTATTTTTTATTCTTAATTTTTTTAATATTATTTATATTATTATTAATTTACAATTAGCTTTATAGTTTCTCTATTTATGAATAAGAAAAATTCCAATTTAAAAATTTTAACTCATAATTATATAGGTATGGCTCCTATGGATTAGAGGGTACATACTCGAAGCTACCCCACTCTTGGGAGCTTGGGAGCTGATTGGAAATGCTCCAAAGATGTCAAGAGATTCAACAAGTACGTTGGAGCTTTTCACAAGCTTCACTACAACCTATTTTTGACATTTTGGGAGCTTCACTTCAATGAATAAGTGCAAACTTAGGTGTATTTGATGTTATGATCTTGGTTGCTGCTTAAATTTATGGAACTGTGGGAAGGGAAGGTATGCGGTGAGGTTTAGATCTAGATATGGATCTTGAACTAAGAGAAACAACTAGTTTATGGAAAGCCATTTTGTCCAAATGAAGATGAGGTACCTCGCCAATCCTCATCTTTGTCATTGGAAAACTATTCATTCTCCAAATATACTCAGATGGCCAATGGATATAAAAGAGCCTAAGAATATTCTTAGCCACTAGAAAAATGATCATTATTGCTGCTTAAATTTATGGAACTGTGCGAAGGGAAGGTATGCGGCTGTGTTTAGATCTGGACATGGGTCTGGAACTAAGAGAAACAACTAGTTTATGGAAAATCATTTTGTCCAAATGAAGATGAGGTACCTCACCAATCCTCATCTTTGTCATTGGAAAACTATTCATTCTCCAAATATACATGGATGGCCGAGGGATATAAAAGAGTCTAAGAAGATTCTCAGCCACTAGAAAAATGACCATTATCTACCTAGACGTTGATATGGACAAAGAGTGGAAATACCAAAGAAGAAAAATAGAGTGAATTATGAAATATCAATTATTATTAAAAAATTTTTTAATTTAATTTTGATAATTTATGTAAGTATAATCTTATGTAATGAAATTTGTAATTTTTTTATACAACTCTTTTTAAAGTAACATTGGTTTGACTCTATTGTTTCAATTTTTTTAATTACTAGTTTTATTATTTTATTTTTCTTATCTCTATTTGATGATTCAAATGTAATATATAAATATTGGTGAAGTATTGCTCAGGACAAAAGCAAGTCACTTAACATCTACGCTTGCATGGATACAAGTAATTATGTAGTAACACTTTTTCTTTGGGTTTGGGAGTATGCATGTTTGGTTGAGGTTTGTTGATGGACTTAATATTTGATTGTGTTTATTTCATTGACAAAATGAAATTTGATTAGCAACAATTATTCGATGGAAATAATATCTATATTTTATTATTTATTATTCAACTCAATTAAATTAAATTTTAATATACTATATTATTAGTAATATATTATATTATTGCCATTTCTAATTTGACGTTTACTGTAAATTTGGGAATACTTCTAGGCATACTAAATACTCTTTCCTACATATACCGCCCACCAAAAACTTGTCCAACATCATTTTAATTTCAAATCTTTGCCGGAACGGCATGTGACCAATAAAATGATTATTAATGTGAAAAGTATGTTCCAACTTAAAACAATTTAAAAAATCAAAATTCAAAACAACAAATTATCGGATTCAATTAGTGACATTCTGCATTGTATCACCAAAACCTAATACTTCAATTTTTTTGTTAAAGGAATTTAGTAACTTGTTCTGGTAATCGACCACTTTGAGACATATTAATGAATACACTTTCTTATGCATTATTGCACCTATTAATGCATCGTTTAACGTATCGATTAACGTAGTAGTTGTAACAGTTTTCTATTCCGTTGTGTCTAAATTGAAACCAAATGTAATTCCGATTCTTTCACGCGTTAGTGTAATAGTGGTAATTCAAAGTGAAAAGGTTTGAACGGTCATCTGCTAGTTACTCTTTTAAAAATGAGAGAATAGGATATGCAATTCTTTTAAAAATGATATTTCCACGTAACTAAAGTGAATTTATTTGATGATATATTCATTACACTAAATTAGTAGTAATCCTTTGTTTTAAATTATTTTTAATTCTTTTAAAGGGTTAAAATACAAATTACATTGAAATTAGATTATAATTTAACTAAATTTATAAACTCTAATTTATTAATACTTAAAGCTTATTGTTAATTATAATATAATATAATTTAGTTAATGATTTTATATTATATAATAATAGTTTATAGATTAATATAATTCTAATTATTGTTAATATTTACTGTAACTTGAATACTCATTTAATATATTGGATTTATTTCTATAAGTCATTAATGAATCTATTTCGCAAGCAGTCCCATCCATTTAATATAAGTTTTAAAGTGAGTTTATAATTTACTATATTATATATTTATATATTTATTATAGTTAAAATATATTTTTTTTTTCCCCAATTAATATATTATATTTTAAATATTATAGTTTACATAACTTATTTAATGAAATATTTATTATACCCTTTATAATTAATAGGTTATTTTTTATTAATAATTAACACTTTTGATAAATATAACTTATGCCAATAAATATTTATTTGATATTTTTTTAATATACATTATATAATTTTAATTGTTTATAAATTGTAATTAATTACTGTAGTAAATAATTTCAAATAATATAGTTAGGACTTAAAAATATAAGTTGCTATTTCAATCTTATTATAATTCGATATCATGTTAATTTTTCTTATATATATTTTTTTACAAAACTGGTTAGTGGATGATATAGATACTCTGGCCCTTAATGCTTAAAATTGGATTACAAAAGGTGAGTCTAATTCCACAAGTACTGCACAACCATGCAAGGCCATGGCATTTATGCTTAGCTCACATCTCTTTTTTGTTACTACTATGACGTCAATTTCAAAGATTTTCCCAAGTTTATGAATACATACAAACTAGTTTAACAAAAAGCAGTAAAACAAACAACTATCTAAATTAAGGAATTGGTTCCCATGTTTCCTGTCTACCTCTGAGTAAGGCTCCAGCCATAAGGAGGGCTGCTTTGTTGACTTCAATGTATGCGTCCTTATTATTAGCTCTCAACACATGGTACAAATTCAAATTCTAGAAAGAGTCTCGAATGTCTCTTATTCCGTAGATCAGCCTTGCAAACCTTCGATCTGTTACCTTAGAATGTGTCACCATAGTGTTGATGATGACTTGAGAGTCCCCAAATACATTAGCCTCCCTGATGTTCAACACTTTCAAAAACTTGAGCCCTTGGAAAAGAGATAAAGCTTCAGATTGAATTCTAGAAGTAATGCCCAAACCCTAGGCAAAACTATGTATCCTTATGCCATCTAGATTCAATATGATGCCTCTAGCACTAGCTCTTCCACGATTGGCCTTTGCAGCCCCATCAAAAAAGAAAGAGAGTATCTATGTTGTTTTGTATTCCAATCCTGGTATTCTTTTGTTGAAACTCTTATTTACCAATCTTTGGGGAGGGAGATAGTATTTGCAATTTTTTGAAAATGAAGCTCGAAAGCGCCAATTTATATCGTGCTGGTCGAGATTTAGATCATCTTTGTATCTCTCAGACACTCATTTTGCTGGCATTTAATCTTAACGACCACAAGCTTGGCATCCTGTTCTTAGTTTCTGAAAATAATTTTATTTTGCTCAAGCGAAACCTGCCAATAGATTATTTTAGGGAGAGCAGACCATGCAACTTTGATAATTTTGTTGTTTGGGGGAGGTCCAAGATAACTTTGTAGCCATTTAGCAAAAATTTCAGGAATGGAGGAAGGCAATGCGAAGCTAGAACTCAAAGTTCCCAACAATTTTTTCCAAATATGCAAAGTGAATGTGCATTCGAGCATCAGATAAATTACGCTTTCCTGGTTTACCTTACAAATGTTGCAACTTGAAGGACCGTGGAAACCACGCTTCTGAAGATTTTCATCTGTCAAGATTTTGGAGTGACATACCACCCAATTGAAGAAGTTGATTTTAGGCAAGGAGGGATAATGCCATATCCCTTTCCACGACTCAGGGTTTGTGGCCATGTGAGGGAAATCACATAGCTTGGCATAACCTTGAGCAATGGTGTATCGACCAGCAAGCGTACCCCATCCTCTTGAGTCTTGATTTAGACCTAGCAATGGAGGCAATCTGTGGAGCTTGGAAAGCATGATCTGACACTTCATAGATAAATTTGGGGGCATTTGAAGATTCCAACCAGCCCGACATGAATTCTGCCAAACTGAAATGTCCCACAGAGTACGCATTCTAGCCTCATTCATCCATCTGCGTATCCATTGAAGCGAATGATAGTATCCCAGCAACTCGTTGTTGAGAAAGTAGGTTGCGTTGGAAAGATTTAGAAAGGGCATATTTGGATGCATCGTAGGGTGATCTAGGCAGCGAGAACACTGGCCTTTGAATATTTTTTCCAAAGGGCTAATTGTGCCCAACCAAGGTTAGAAGCTACAATTCTTTAGATTATTTTAGCTCCCATTGCAATATTATGATAGATAAGATTTTTGAAATTCAAGCCTCCTTCCAACAACGGTTTGGAGATGAATTCCCAGCTGACTAGCGGAATCTTTTTCTCATTCTACTTGCCCCCCTTCCAAAAAAATTCTGAAGGATCTCCTCCATTTTTCTGAGAATACAAGAGGGAGCAAGAAGGATAGAAAACTGAAATAAGGGAAGACTAGTAAGAACATATTTAATGAGGACAAACTTACCAGCAATGTTAAGCCCGGAAAAGCCCCAGGAAAGCAACTTGTTCTTAAATTTCTCCAAGTGGGGGAGCCAATCTCTGTTGTAGGCTCTTTTGAGCAAAATAGGGAGGCCCAAGTACCTGAAGGAAGTCCAGTTTGAGGAAGTGGTGAAACCAAAGGTTCTAGAAATGGAGTTAACCAAGCTGGAAGTGGTGTTCCAGCAATAGATATGGCATTTTCCATTGTTAAGACTGCTTCTCGAAGCCATTCAAAACTCATCCAAAGCTCTTTTAAATCTAGAGGCCATAAGCATAGAAGATGCTCCCAATAACAAGGTGTCATCCGCAAAGAGGGCATGATTTATGTCTTTAACACCTCTTGCAATATAGAGTCGAATGATATGCTAATCTGCCCTTTTTTATCTAGCTAGAAACTGAGGACAAAGGTTTGAAGAACAAATAAAATAGGTGAGAGAGGGCACTCCTGTCTGAGCCCTCTCATGGCTTTGAAAAAATCAGCAACTCTTTCATTTACTAAAGGGGCAATCCAAGGCTCCAAGGTGCAAGCTCAAATCAAATTTATAAAATTCTCCCCAAATCCAAGCTTATGTAAGACTTTCAACAGAAATCTATACCTAACTCTATAGAAAGCATTTGCTAAGTCAAGTTTGACAACCATACCTTTTTCATTGCGACTCAGGCTTGAGTGGATTGCTTGTTGGACCGGAATGAAATTGTCCACAATATGTCTACCTTGAATGAAGCCTCCTTGGCTTTCCGGTATGACTTTGGGGACGATGGGCTTCAGTCTACTAGCTATGACTTTGGTGATCAATTTGTAACCAATATTGTAGAGCGAAATTGAATGAAACTTGTTAAAGGACTTGGCCCCCTTCTCTTTGGGAATGAGAGCAAGAAAAGCAAAGCTCGTGCTACCTCTGATTTTCTGGCAAACTAGGGATTTTACTACGATTTTGTAGAGATATTTTTCCACAATAGGCCAGCAAATTTGGAGTAATCTAGCTAAGAATCCATTTGGCCCAGGGGCTTTGTCTGGGTCCATGGCAAATATGGCATCCTTGACTTCATTCTTGGTGACTTTAGCTTCAAGGAGGTGATTCATTTCAATAGAAATCAATGAGGGGACCACGTCGATCATATCTGAATTTTGATCCAAATTTCTATCTTCAATATACAGGCTTTTAAAATGAAGGGAGGCTACTTTTTTGATGTTTGCATTATCCTTGTGAATGATAGAGCCATCTTTGATTTCAAAAATGGAATTGGTACATTTCCTGACCTGAGCTTGTTTGTGAAAGAAAGAAGAGTTCTTATCCCTTGCTTTAAGCCAAATACTACGAGACTTAAGTCTCTAGTATTCTTCCTCAGCTAGACAAGACTTGTGATAGTTTTACTGAAACATGGCTTCTTTATCTAGAATATGTTTTGTTATGTAAGTTGTTTCAGCTTGGAGATGATGAATTTCCAGAGCACATTGAATATTTTGTCTTTCGTTGGCTGGATTGGGTAGAGATTTGGCCTTGCTTTTCAAAGCTCTTTTCACTCTTCTAAGCTTCTTTTCCCAGAAGAAAAAGGGGGAGGTTTTGACCAGCTACAACCAAATGCCCTTAACTAATTGCATGAATTATGATTCCTTAGCCCAGTGCATACTAAATATGAATGGAATAGGTCCAATATCAAGCTGAAACACGTGTTCCAGCTTCATGGGTTTACAATCGAAGTAATGCAAGGGAGAATATGGACTCTAGCCTCTAATCCAAGAAAAAGAAAAGAGCTTTGAAGAAAGAATCTGTCCAACCTCTCAGCTATGTGGCTAGGACCAACTCTTTTGTTAGTCCAAGTGAACTTGCGAGAGGTTGGCTTGATGTCCAGCAGGTCCTAGTCCTACAAAAGGTCCTCTACCCATTCCCTAGCAAGATCATGATCAATGCTATCTCCTCTCCTTTCTACTAACAAGAGAGTGAGGTTCAGGTCTCTGCTAATGATGAGATTCTCAAGATTAATTAGATCTACTTGGTTTCTTAAGGAGTCTCAGTAGGCCTTTTTTTTCCTGGCATTCATAGGAATGTACACATTGAAGAGACTAAAAATATGATTTGTCTCTACAAGCTGCAATTTTAAGAACAACCAATGAGATTTGAGTCTCAGAAATGACTAAGAATTTGTTAGTGTTCCAAAGGGTGCCCACCTAACCAAAAGCCCCTCTGGATGAGATTTCTTTTGCCTCACATTTATTCCAGAGTTTCTTGCATACCTGAAGGAAGGTGGAGTCCTCCAATTTGGTCTCGTGGATGAGAAGTATGTGTCGAGCTTCTATCCCAATTAAACTTCTGATGGCTTCTTCATTGATTCTACTTCCCATACCTCTACAGTTTTAGGAGACAATATTCATCATTTGTATTTCTGGTTAGCTCCCTTGGAGCCTTGGGGCTGATTTCTCCTCATCTTAGGTTTTGTCACCAATAGATTCTCAAGAGTTGGTTGGATGCCTTTGAGATTGTCTTTGAAAGTTTCCAGCTCTCTTTTTTCCCGATCTATTTTGTGGCCTCTTGTGGATCTCCTTATCGAGGCTTGGGATTGTCCTATTTCACCTTCTTCCTCCAAGCTTTCATATTCTTGCTCAACTTCCTTGACTTCTACAATTTTTCCTTTGGAACTCTCACCAAGGCTTGCCCCCTTAGGAGAAGAGGGGGTACCTTTTGTGAGGGAGGTTGATTTTTGAATATCTGCTTCATGTGTTTCCTCTATATGTGAGTTTAGAGGGGCTAATTTATTTTCTTGCTCCATTCTGGAAGGGAGTTTCTCAGAAGGGGCCTGCTGAAGGCCTCTTTTGGTTGTACCAACATGATTTTGGGTTTTCTTCGCATGTTTGACCTAATTCGAGCCTTCTTCTTTACCCTCATCTAGTTCAACATTAGTTGGGCATCCTCTCGCGAAGTGGTCGTACACATGGCATTTTTGGCACTTGAAGGGCAACTGCTCTTAGTCAAGCTTCTGTAAATGAGTCGAGCTTCCTACTTTTATTTTGATGGCTTCTAGAAGTCCCACCTCTAGATTTACTTCTACGCAGATTCGGGCACAGTCATATTGATCTTTGTTGTTTGCCCAGTTTATGAATTTCCCAGGGGCGTTGCTGATGTGCTTCAACGAATCCCAGTTCCAGCAATGCACTCGGAGATTTGGAAGTCTCGCCCACACTGGAACAGTCATAGGAATGTTAATTGCAGGGTTCGAAATTTGGCATCCATTTGTGGAGATAGAGGCCCTGCGGGCCCATGAAATAGGGGCCATTCTAGAAGATGAGATCATTTTCTTCCTTAGAGGTGAATTCGAAGAGAAAAAACCATCGTCCTAAGAAATAATATGTGATGTTATTCTTGATCAAAGGAGCCCACTTCTTATTGACCCAATTCTTAACGGACTTTGAAGAAGGCCATAGTCCAGTGTTGACTGACAAGTGCCCGCTTAGCCAAGGACAGGGCGACTTGGATCGGAGCCTGTGGCGACAGGGAGATTTCAGGAATATCTTCAAGCCTCTTGATGAATTTGGCAGCTTCATTCTTTTTCTTTTGCGGAAAACCAACGAAGAGCTAAGAGAAGGCTTTGGCAAATGAAGAAGGTAGAGGAGGGGGGAGGGGGGCTCCTTGGGGTGAGCCCGAGACCTCCATGAACATGAACTCCTCCTAGTGGCAAACGAGCCACACGACAAGGTCTCAATTGAAGAGTGCATGAAAGCAAGCCTAGGGCCTTGGGGCCACTGGACAGGGGAACTTAGGGCGCAGGCAACGAACTAAGGTTTCACTCGTACCATAGTTAACATCTTCAATATAACAATTTAATAAGATACAATACATTGTGATTTTAATAGTTTAATATTATTTTAATTTTATATCTAAATTAATATAATTTGAGAATCTATGCAATATATTTATATTTGAAATTTAATTAATATTTAATTTAATATAATTGATATTTAATTAATTGGACTTTAATATATTAAATTATAATTCACATATTTAATGTAATAACAACCTAATTGAACTATTAATATAATATTATATTATATATATATATATATTATATATTATATATATTGTTCGTTAAAATAAAAATAAATATAATTCTTTTGATAAACTATAATTTAGTATAATAAACTTATACTTTAATAGAATAAGTGTTCACTATATTTATTATAGGTTCAAGTTGAGAGTTAAATAGTTGAACGTTTAAATAGTTGTTTAACACAATATAGTTGATAGTTCGCATATAATAGATACAATATAACTTTAATATATCAACTTGTTTACTTTAATATAGTTTTATATATGTAGTATGGTTTCATAGTGATGGCTTAATAGAGTTTCAATATAGTTTTTAATATAATATAGTTTATTTTTAAAATTTAAAGTAATTTAAATGGTTTTTTTAATATAATTGATAATTTAAGTGTCTTTAAATATATTTGATGTTATGAATATACTGAAATTTGTATCATTTATTTTAATATATTGATATTTTGAATAATATTAATCTAATATAATAAAGTTAATAATATTAATAATATTCATAGTTTTCATATAAATCAATACAGTTTAATGCTTTTCATGTCCTTTGTATAATGGTTCATGTTTGCAAGTTGACGATTTAACATAGTTTTAAACAAATTTATAGTTAAATATAGTTAATTTTAAGTTTAATGTCATTTTATTTAGTATTATTTCTATTAAATTTATAATTTTAATATTTTTTAACATATTTTCAATTCTCAATATAATGCAAGTTAATTCAATATAATTTTGATATAGTTTATAATTTACTCCATATTCACAAAATTACGTATAGCATTTTTATATAATTTATAATTTAATACATATGGATTAAAATTACATATAGTTGATGGTTTAATATCTAAATCAACTCTACTTTAACAAAAGTGTAAATAAGGTTTAGATGATTGTTCAATAAAATATATTTATAGTTGAGATGATTTATATAACATAATTGATAAAATATAATTTTAATATATTCTCATAGGTTGAATTATTTAATACTTTATAATTAACACAATAATTGTTTAATGCATTATAGTTACAAATAGTATAATTGGAAGATAATTGATGGCCTCCCGCCAATACGAAATATCTCTGACCTCTGTTCGGAAGCGAATTAAAGTTGACTTAAATGTTTGGTACCTGCGCTGGTAAACGGATTAGGGTTTTGACCTTTGTTCCCGGTTGGCAACCTCCATTTTCCTGTTCACCCCTTTATAATACTAAAACCCTTTGTCAACCCGTCATTTGCTCTGGGCGCCTTCCATTTTCACTATGTTCTGCTCTGTGGGGAGACTCCGCCCCTCTGTCACTCTGGTTCGATTTTGTTGATTCTAATGGGTTCTCTCGGCCTCCTCTTAACGTTGTTGTGATGTTCCAACACTTATAAGGTCGTGTTCACCTGCTCAGGGTTTGTAACTATTACACTGGTTTATTTGCTCGGCTTTTCTGGTTACAATGTCGCTCTTATTCGGCTCTGCTGACTAGCTATTTCTTGACAGGGTTTCTACAGGCATTTCATTCCATTCGCGCTTGAATAGGTAAGCTCTGGCTCCGTGATATAGTTGTTTAACTTATCCTTTTCGTGCCTGAGACACTCGCTACTTGTCTACAGGGTTTATGGGAGGTTTGGTGGCTCGGCTCGGCCTCCTCTGTTCGGGTAAGTTCTAACCTTACTGCTCACATTCATTTCTCAATTTCTTTTGTTATTACTCAGGTCATGACGCTGCTAACTTTCTCTGTTGTCTGGGTGCAAGTGGTCGGGTTCTATGGCTTCTGGGCAATGCTCCTTGTGGTTGCAGTTCAAACCCTCGGACCCTCCACTCACTGGTCTTTCGGGTAGGGTCTTGAACTTGTCGGTCTTTAGTTCATAAGTTTGTTCATTGAGACTTGGCTCAAAGCTTTCTGTTGCCTGGGCAACAAGTTTGACTGCTCTCGGTTGTGTAATGATTTTGTCTTCTATAATTCTGTGCGTGTATTTGCCTCCGTCCTGTAATGTATTTCTGGGTTATTTGAAACCCTTTACTGTAGATGGCCTCTCGTTGTTTCGAACCCGGTTTATGGGTTTTGTTGGTGTATTTACTATCGGGGTTTTCCCCTGTGCGAACTCTCCTTCTGTTGTTGGTTTTAGTTGGAAGCTTCGGGTATTGAGAACCCAGGTTGCCGACACTATGGCGTTCCTTTGTTGTAATAACTCACACAACTCTGCAATTTAATTACTTCTGTTTTCTTATAACATTGGCTACTCGTATTTCCCCTGTGGGGTTTGGTTTCTATTCTTGTATTCCGGATTTTTAATGATATGTTGGCTCTTGAAATAATTTGAACAATGCTCTTTGCAATCTTAAGAATGATGCAATGTATGCTAGAGTTTATGACAGTTCATTATTCAGTTCTGTAAATGATTTGGAGGTTCCACGAAATACCTGTGGTTTTACATTCGCATGCATGGTTTTTGCTTACTGTATTTGAAAGAGATTTAACTGTCCCGTCCGCTCCTATTTTGATGTTGCCTGTTTGTTGTTTGTTGTACGCCACCAGCTATATGCTCCTTTGAAAAGTGTTCTGTTGGTCACGTCCGCTCCACCCGTGACTTTTATCTGTTTCTGGTTTCCAATCTCATTTATTCGTACAGAAAATTAAAATAGAAAAGCATGAAAACAAATGATTACAGTGATGATAAAAAGTACATAACAGTAGATGATAATATCTTTTTTTTTCAGAAATGACTGTATTTCTTTCTTGTCTCATCTGAGAGGGAATTCCGTACAATGGTTCTCTTCCTGCTTATATCCTAATGAAAACATAACCATTCTGTGTAAACTGTCTCAACAGAAATTAACAGTTTTGTCAGTTCTTTAACTGTCTTTAACTAATGAACCTTAAAGAAACTAATTAATTATTTTTTTCCTGTTACTAATTCCTAATAAACAGTAACAGTGCTTCCACTACAATTCCTTAATCCTATCAACCTACAGACTGATAAAATAAAATAACACAAGTAAAATAAAGTCACATCACTGACAAGCCCAACACTTGTCCAATTAAAAATAACCGATTGTGTGTTTTGGTCCTTTCGTGAGACTGCCAGCCACTTTATGTCTCCTCAGAGCTGGATGCTCCTGCATTAGGCTCCCGGGGTGGCAAAAATTCATGGCTCCGTTCCATGAGGTCGTTAATAGAGTAGCCTGCCTTTTGTATTTGCATCGCATTAAGCCAGGAACTGTCCTCTATTGGACGGTTCTTCCACTTTACCAAATATCTCAAATACTCTTTCCTGCGTGTGCGCTTAGCGACTTGTGTGTCCAAAATGCCCTCAATCTCGACGGGTGGTGCCATCGGCATCTGTCTCGTCATGAATCTCTTTCCAATTGGGTGTCCCGCAGTGGCTCTGCTGCTGCATCATCTGCCGAACCTGCAACATAAGGGAATAGATCTGCCACGTTAAAGATAGGGGAAATACCAATCCCTGGTGGCAACTGTATCTCATAAGCGTTCGCAGAAAATTTGCGAATGATCTTGCAGGGCCCGATTTTCTTAAATTTGAGCTTGCTGTACTCTCGCTTTGGAAACCGTTCCTTGCGCAAGTACGCAAGAACTTCATCCCCGACATTAAACTGAACTTCCCGGCATTTTGTATCAGCTCATTGCTTGTACCTTTGACTGTTGTCCTGTAGTTTTAGCTTAACCTATTTGTGCAGTTTGCTCATAGCTTGGGCGAAATCTTCTCCATCAGCGCTCCGTTTCTCCAGTTTCCCGAAATCTCGTAACTCGTGCACTCCTCGCGGATGCATGCCGTACAGAATTTGGAATGGACTGTAACTTGTGCTACGGTTAGGGGAATCATTATATGCAAATTCTGCCTGTGCCAGTACATGATCCCAAGTCTGGGAATTTTCACCTGTTAAACTTCTGAGCAAATTTCCCAGACTCCGGTTAACTACCTTCGTCTGTCCGTCCGTCTGCGGATGACAATCGGAGCTGAATTGCAACTGAGTATCTAACTTCTTCCACAAGGTTCTCCATAAATGACTTGTAAACTTGACATCTCTGTCAGAGATAATGGTTCGTGGAAGTCCATGTAACCGCACAATCTCTGTAAAGAAAAGATGTGCTATGTAAGTAGCGTCGCTGGTTTTTCTGCACGGTACAAAGTGTGCCATCTTCGAAAATCGGTCAACTACAACCATCACTGAATCAAAGCCGCGTTGTGTTTTTGGCAAACCCAGCACAAAATCCATGCTGACCGAATCCCAAGGTCGACTAGGAATAGGCAATGGCATATAAAGTCCAGTGTTCTAACTGTGACCTTTTGCCAATTGACAAGTTTTACATCTAGTCACATACCTCTGCACGTCCCGCTACAACTTATGCCAAAAATAGAAATGTTGTACCTGAGCAATGGTTTTATCAATTCCAAAGTGTCCTGCTAGGCCTCCACTGTGTTTTTCCTGTATGATATTTTCCTGCATGGAACAATTGGGAATGCATAACTGCCCTCCTTTGAACAGCAATCCTTCCTGAAGATTATAGTCCAGCCACTTGCTGTCAGTTCGTAACAGCGGGTTTTGGCAAGCCTCATAGGCTTCCATAAACTCGGTGTCAGTCGGATATAGCTCTTTCAAGTGTTCAAATCCTAAGATCTGCATTGTGCTCTCCTGTAACAGTAATGTTCTCCTACTAAGTGCATCTGCTACCTTATTGGATTGCCCACTGATGTGCTTTAGTACAAACGTGAAACTTTGCAGGTACTCAACCCAAGCTGCATGCTTGTGGTTCAATTTATGTTGTTGCATAATGTACTGTAACGCAGAATTATCAGAAAATAAAATAAATTCGTTACCTAATAGATAATGTCGCTAATGCTTCAAAGCCTGCACAATGGCGTAAAATTCCTTGTCATAGGTCGAGTACTTCTGTCTGCTCTCATTTAGCTTTTCGCTGAAATAAGCAACTGGTCTATCCTCCTGGCTCAGAACTACTCCAATGGCTGTACCACTGGCGTCGCAACGAACTTGAAAAAGTTTGCTGAAATCAGGCTGTCTCAGCATAGGTCTTTCAGTAATCTTCTTCTTCAAGATTTGAAAACTGTTTTTTGCTGTTTCTGTCCAGAAAACGACTGATTCACTTTCTTGATTGTATCTAACATCGGTGCGCAAATCTCCCTGAAATTTCTGATGAACTTCCTGTAAAAACTGGCAAGTCCATGGAAACTTCGAACCTCGAATAAACTTTTAGGAGAAGGCCAGTTAACTATAGCTGCCACCTTTTCTGGATCCATTTTTAATTCATTCTCCGCAATAACAAAACCCAGATATATCAGTTCTCTCTGAAAAAAGGTACATTTCTTCAAATTAATTAACAGCTTGTTTTGCTGTAATTTTCTCAACACACTCTGTAAATGCCTGAAATGCTCCTCCTTAGTCTTACTAAAAATCAGAATATCATCCAAGTAAACTATGACAAACTTACCGTTAAATTCCTTCAGCACTTCATTCATCAGACGCATGAACGTGCTGGGAGCGTTGCTCAAACTAAACGGCATCACCAGCCATTCGTATAAGCCTTCGTTTGTCTTGAAAGAAGTTTTCCATTCATCTCCCTCACGAATCCGGATCTGGTGATATCCACTTTTCAAATCAATCTTTGAAAAGTAAGTCGCTCCACTCAGACAATCAATCATATCGTCCATCCTTGGTAAGGGAAACCTGTACCTAACAGTAATCTTGTTAATAGCCCTGGAATCCGTACACATTCTCCACTCTCCTCCTTTTTTGGGAGCCAAAACAGTAGGTACTGCACATGGGCTCATGCTCTCCCGAATCAAACCTTTATCCAACAACTCTTGGACCTGTTTTCTAATCTCTTCATGGTCCTTGGGACTCATGTGGTAAGATGCTTTATTTGGCAGACTTGCCCCTGGTATAAAGTCAATGCAGTGACTAATACCCCTCCTAGGTGGCAACTCATTTGGAAGATCATCCACCACAATGTCTCCAAAATCCTGCAGCAACCTCTGAACTTCTTCTGGCAAATCCGAAACCTGTGTGTGGAGTACCACTGCTCTGGGTCTCCTTATGACAGCAAAATTTATCTCGCTGTCCTCAATCTGTTTTATGAATTCTTTCCCACCTAACAGCAGTGCTTTCACTCCACTAGCCTCTGTTGTGCTTTCCTCCTTGATGGGTACAAGCGTATGCTTGATCCCATCTTTCACAAACTTATAGTAGTTAGTTTTCCCGTCATGAACTACACTCCTGTTAAACTGCCAAGGTCGTCCTAACAGCAAATGACAGACATCCATTGGCATGACATCGCAAAGTATCTTGTCCTCATATTTACCAATCTGAAACTCCACTTCACACTGTTCATCAACTAACAGTTGATGTCCCTTCTACAACCACGATACTTTGTAGGGAGTGGGATGTTTCAGCTTCTTTAATCCCAGTTTCTCCACCATCTCCACAGCTACCAAGTTATCGGTACTCCCACTGTCAACGATCACCTTACAGCACTTCCCTCGTGACTTGTAAACAGTGTGAAACAAAGCCTTTCGCTAATCTGGCTCTGCAACTTCCTTTGCTGGCTTTAACAGCACCTTATTCAATACCAAGGCTTCACCTATCTTAGGTGTTTCTCCGCTTCTTGAGGTGTCTCCTCTGCATCTTCAGGCTGAGCAACATAGGTTCCTCTCCCACCTGCTGGTTCACCTTCAGGACAGTCATAAGACTTGTGTCCTAATTTATGACAACAGTAACATTGGACAGTTCCCCTGCCTCAACCAAATCCTCGTCCTCTCTGAGCTGGTCGTCCTTCCCTGTTGCTGTTGTCTTTATCTGTCGTACCAGCAGATTTGGAACTGCTGCCTTCCTCATTTGAGACTGTACCTCTCCCTCTGCCATACACCTTGCCTTTCCCCCTGCCAGAACCACCTCCCGTCTTGGAGTTTTGTTTTCTGTTTATTTTCTCCTCTACCTTCATTGCAAACTAATAGGCTTCATCCAACGTCTGTGGTGAAAGGATACCAATTTCATCCAAAATCTCCCCTCTCAAGCCATTTACAAATCTGGCTGTTTTCTTTGAGGTATCTTCCACATATCCTGCTCGCAGATTTAATTTATAGAATTCCTCTGTAAACTCTCTAACAGTCATTCCCCTTTGTTTCAGGTTTTATACCTGTCTGTACAACATAATCTGATAGTCTTTTGGTAGGAACTTCTCTTTCAGCTTTGCTTCCATCCTGGCCCATTTCTTGATTGGTTGTTTGCCTAATCTCCTTCTTTCTGCATGAACGCTATCCCACCATAAGGACGCATGTCCTTTTAGCTTGGTGGTGGCAAACCTTACCTGTTTGTCTTCGCTGGTCTCTTCAAACTCAAAGAATTTATTCACTTCACTTAGCCAATCTAACAACACATCTGCCGATAAGCTTTCGTCAAAGGTAGGCAACTCATGCTTTGGCTTATGACTGGATAGCAAAACTGACTTTAATAATCTCAGTTCCAGTGTTATTCCCTCAAACTCATCCTCCTCTGGTTCTACTGCCTCTTCATCACTGTTATCTGCTGGGTTTCTTCTCCCTCCAGCCTCTATCACTGCCAATCTTTCACGCAACACTCGTATCTCCTCTCGCAATCCAGCATCTACTGGCCTGTGGACGATTCGTCATCTTCCTCTTCCTCTTCCTCTTACTTCACCTTTGCCTTCTACCTGTTCCATTTGTCCTAACTCAAGAAACTAGCTCTAATACCACTTATGATGGCCTCCCGCCAATACGAAATATCTCTGACCTCTGTCCGGAAGCGAATTAAAGTTGACTTAAATGTTTGGTACCTGCGTTGGTAAATGGATTAGGGTTCTGACCTTTGTTCCCGGTTGGCAACCTCCATTTGCCGGTTCACCCCTTTATAATTCTAAAACCCTTTATCAACCCATCATTTGCTCCGGGTGCCTTCCATTTTCACTATGGTCTACTCTGTGGGGAGACTTCGCCCCTCTGTCACTCTGGTTCGATTTTGTTGATTCTAATGGGTTCTCTCGGCCTCCTCTTAACGTTGTTGTGATTTTCCAATGCTTATAAGGTCGCGGTCACCTGCTTAGGGTTTGTAACTATTACACTGGTTTATTTGCTCGGCTTTTCTGGTTACAATGTCGCTCTTATTCGGCTCTGCTGACTAGCTATTTCTTGACAGGGTTTCTACAGGCATTTCATTCCATTCGCGCTTGAATAGGTAAGCTCTGGCTCCGTGATATAGTTGTTTAACTTATCCTTTTTGTGCCTGAGACACTCGCTACTTGTCTACAGGGTTTATGGGAGGTTTGGTGGCTCGGCTCGGCCTCCTCTATTCGGGTAAGTTCTAACGTTACTGCTCACATTCATTTCTCAATTTCTTTTGTGATTACTGAGGTCATGATGCTGCTAACTTTCTCGGTTGTCTGGCTGCAGGTGGTCGGGTTCTATGGCTTTTGGGCAACGCTCCTCGTGGTTGCAGTTCAAACCCTCGGACCCTCCAATCACTGGTCTTTCGGGTAGGGTCTTGAACTTGTCAGTCTTTAGTTCATAAGTTTGTTCATTGAGACTTGGCTCAAAGCTTTCTGTTGCCTGGGCAACAAGTTTGACTGCTCTCGGTTGTGTAATGATTTTGTCTTCTATAATTCTGTGGGTGTATTTGCCTCCGTCCTGTAATGTATTTCTGGATTATTTGAAACCCTTTACTGTAGATGACCTCTCGTTGTTTTGAACCCAGTTTATGGGTTTTGTTGGTGTATTTACTATCGGGGTTTTCCCCTGTGCGAACTCTCCTTCTGTTGTTGGTTTTAGTTGGAACCTTCGGGTATTGAGAACCCAGGATGCCGACACTATGGCGTTCCTTTGTTGTAATAACTCACACAACTCTGCAATTTAATTACTTTTGTTTGCTTATAACGTTGGCTACTCGTATTTCCCCTGTGGGGTTTGGTTTCTATTCTTGTATTCCGGATTTTTAATGATATGTTGGCTCTTGAAATAATTTGAAAAATGCTCTTTGCAATCTTAAGAACGATGCAATGTATGCTAGAGTTTATGACAGTTCATTATTCAGTTCTGTAAATGATTTGGAGGTTCCACAAAATACCTGTGGTTTTACATTCGCACGCACAGTTTTTGCTTACTGTATTTGAAAGAGATTTAACTGTCCCGTCCGCTCCTATTTTGATGTTGCCTGTTTGTTGTTTGTTGTACGCCACCAGCTATCTGCTCCTTTGAAAAGTGTTCTGTTGGTCATGTCCGCTCCACCCGTGACTTTTATCTGTTTCTGGTTTCCAATCTCATTTATTCGTATAGAAAATTAAAATAGAAAAGCATGAAAACAAATGATTACAGTGATGATAAAAAGTACATAACAGTAGATGATAATATCTTTTTTTTTCAGAAATGACTATATTTCTTTCTTGTCTCATCTGAGAGGGAATCCCGTAAAATGGTTCTCTTCCTGCTTATATCCTAATGAAAACATAACTGTTCTGTGTAAACTGTCTCAACAGAAATTAACTGTTTTGTTAGTTCTTTAACTGTCTTTAACTAATGAACCTTAAAGAAACTAATTAATTATTTTTTTCTTGTTACTAATTCCTAATAAACAGTAACAGTGCTTCCACTACAATTCCTTAATCCTATCAACCTACAGACTGATAAAATAAAATAACACAAGTAAAATAAAGTCACATCACTGACAAGACCAACACTTGTCCAATTAAAAATAAACGATTGTGTGTTCTGGTCCTTTCGTGAGACTGCCAACCACTTTATGTCTCCTCAGACCTGGATGCTCCTGCATCAATAATTTTATAAAGTTTATAGCATTTTTTTTGTTTTTTATTTTTTTAATATGTTTGAATGTAATTTAAGATAATTTAGTATAATGTTTATATAGTTGATAATTTAGATATATTTTATTGTATTTGATATTCGGGTATAATGCAACTTCATTCAATATATTTAATATCACTCATAGTTTTAACATGCAACAATATAGTTTAGTGCTTTTGATTTTCCTTGTATAATGGTTAATTTTTGTTTTAGTTTTATCAATTCTTTTGTATTTGTTTTATGAATGAAGGAATTTGGAAGTCTTGACCACTTGAAATTGTCGACATAATATTTTTTTGGTTCTTATTGTCATTTCTTACGAGATTTGGAATAATTTGTAAACATTAAAATGTTACATTGTAGAGCCTTTTTTTTCCTTTTTGGTTCTTATTGTCAGTGCTTACGAGATTTGGAATAATTTGTAAACATTAAAATGTTACATTGTAGAGCCTTTTTTTCCTCATTGTAAATGTTGTTCTCTCGAGGAATTTGTAGTTTTAATTATGTTGTGTTGAACTAAACAATGACGTTTTAATGGATCTTACCTTAATGATAAAGGCTACATATCTTATTTTTATGTTCCCTTTACTGACTGAGGATGCACAATTGAATGCACAATTGATCTTTGATTTTGTTTTCTATCCCTACAACCTTTTCTTATTCAAGAGATTATTTTATAATGATTTTGTTTACAAAGAAATTTAGAGATATTGGGTATATTTACATTAGAGAGTGGGATTCATTCCTATATTAGTGGAAATAACCTCACAAATATATGAATGGGTTTTCTTTAAACATTTTTAAGGAAGAAATGGAATCACATTTTTTCACTTTTAGTATTATTGGTAGAGAATTAAGGAGAGAGCTTCCTTACGATAGTGTAACTCCCCTTAAGGAGGTAATTTTATATAAAGGAAAAGTCTATGAGTTGTATTAGGACAATGATTATGAAGATTACCCTACATATGGCTATACAATTCATTTGTTGGATGTTTAAGAAAAATTATGGGTTTTTTCATTTTTTTGTATCACTAACTTATGATGTATGGTATTAGCATTATAAAAGAGCCAAACTATTTGTCCCAATAATAATGTTTCCCCCTTAGTATATCCAATTGAGATTGCTAATAATTTTTTACTTGGCCAACAATGTGATGGAAAAATATTTCACTATTTTCAAAATGACTAATGGTTCAGTTAGATATTGTTTTATGAACATTCTATAGATATCAATTAAAGATGTATTGGCTACCTTCTATTGCACACAATTCATGGAAAGGTGTTTATGCATAGTTACATGAAACTCTCATTCGAATTGTATGAATTCTTAACTCGATATTCTACCCCAACACTTATTGATGGCCTATCCATCTTAGAGAAATTGAAATTTGATCTTCCATTTCTTGAACATTGCAATGATAATATTGAAAGTGGAAATGTTTTCCTACATCGTCTAGATAGTTATTCTATTGTTGATATACAACCACAACCTAGGGATATCATCTTTCAGCCTTGAAAGACTCAAAATATGTGTTTTAACACATTTTTAAACATGGTATTGTGTAAAATGTTTGGTTATTTTTCAAGAGAATAACAATGCCAATTGTTTTACTATTCTTTCAAAATAAATGTTTTCTTCCCTCTACTATGTTTTGGATGTGGTAATGCAGTTGGTTTTCCATTTACTATTTTAATATACTTAAATTCTCTTTCATTATAAAGAATAAGATTTGTCAGATAGATTAATTCAAATCAATGCACATTCCCCATCATTTAAACTATGATATCTATTAATTATCTAATTAATATTTATTTTAAAATTTGAAATATATATGTTTATTTATTAATTTTATTGATTGGAAGTTAAACAAGAACACAAAAAAGTATGGATATAACCATAAATACAAAGATGCAACAGAAATACAATTTCATTTCATTAATATCAAATACTAAAATATGCCTACAAACAAAATGAAAATAAACTAGCTCCGGTGATGGTAGCTTATCTCTCAAAAGGCCTGTGGTGGCTACATGCCTCTGAATTGTGTTACAATGAAGCTTAAGGGCTAGAGAAAACCCTCAAAAACCAAAACTATGACCCAAGTAGATGGAACATGAATATTTTGTGGGCCTTGTTGGCGTTAGTTGGATAGCACACTTTATGGTGTCGTAACTTGGCCATATTATCTTTGTTCGGTGCATATGATACCTTGTTGGAAAGATCTCTCCAAGTAATAGAGGATTAGAAATAGGACCTTATTCTGGCCCTCCCTGTGGCTAGGAGCCTACTAAAGACCTCACAAAGTCATCGTTTAGAGGGTCAAAACTGCTCTTGAAGTTCATGACCAAACAAAACTGCTAAAAATAGTAAATGTTGTAATAAACAAAGAAATGGATAAAATTGAATGGAGGTCTAGGTGGAATAGGCAGGTGGCCACCAATATCCACTTGGATCAGTCCTCGCTCCTTTGGAAGCATTGGTTCCCATTGTGTGGAGAGCATCCATGAGGTGAGGAAATTTCTGTGAAACCTGGTCCATGATAATCCACTTGCCATGGTGAAGGAGTTGGTTGGCTTTGACAACTTGATGTAGTTGGATCATTTGTTGCCAAGTGTTCCTGATCTGTGTGGAAATGATCTGATGAGTTGTGGTCATTCAATGTAGTCATTGTTTAGCTTGGTCAGTGTGAGTTGTTCTGAAATATTGGATGTGCCTAATAATGATGGAAGGTATGACTGAAGTCGATCTACATTGAACACTGGGTGCAAACCGAATGGTCGAATGCTACACTTGAAGGAATTGTCCCCTACAACCTTGGGGATGGTGTATGGCCCATATCAGAGTGGGAAAAACTTACTATGGGGGAAAACAAGGCTCTCCTTCTACAAATGTAGGAAATATTTGTCACCCACCTAGAACTTACGTGGTACCCGATGTTGATCATGTTGCTACTTGTACTTAGAATTGGGTCTATCCAATATATCATGGACTTTCTGGTGGATTCATTGAATGTTTTCAATGAATTTGTTAACCATGTTGGCTTTAGACAGGATGTGAGCTGAATCTTCCTAAGTAGTTGAAAATAGTATGGCCACATCAATGGGACATTATGGTTGAAATCACCACTCTAAGTGAAAGGGGTTGTGGCTCGTTGACCTATGGACAACTATGTTGTATCATTTCTGTACATAGGAGGGATCTCATCCCATGTGAGTGGATTCTTCGAGTTATACATGAACACAACGTGTATGATCATCCTTTTGATCACCTCTATTTGGCCATTAGTTTAGTGGTGGAAAGTGGTAGACGTAGAAAGTTTGGTATCCAACATTGACCAGAGACTTGATCAAAATGCACTTTGGAATTGGTTGTCCCAATCTGAGACAATGGAATATGGGATCCCAAACTGTACCCACACTTGCTCAAACAAGAGCTTAGTAGTGGCCTCCGTTGTGGTACTCTTCTTGTAGGGCACCATAATGGTCTTCTTAGAGAATCTATCGACGACCATGAAAACAAAGTCGTTAGTGAGCTTAGGTGAAGGGAGACCCGACAAGTAATCCATGGATATGGATTTCCAAGGTCAACTAGGAGTAGGTAGAGGAGTATGTTGGCCTTGCTTCTTAATGGTTGGTCTGGAAATGGCCTATGAAATGTAATAGCTAATGTACTTCCCAACATCTTAATGAAGGTTCAGCCAATTAAAATTATTCTTTAATACTACCATTGTTTTCTCTACTCTGAAATGTCTAATCACCTAACTATAGTGCGCCTCCAAAATCATCTTGGCACGCTCACTTGAGGAAACATAGATGTGTCCCACATGGCATGATATTGATCCTGGAGGTGAGAATTTGGAACTTGCTTACCTTCGAGGAGAGTTTGGAATGTGTTATCGAATTATGTATCACTCTTGTAAATATGCAGCCTCCCCAAAGACCCGTGCCTACAAGAGTCGATCATAGTGATCAATGCCATGACTTGTGATTGGCTGAGAAAATCTACAACATTACTAGTGCTACCCTTCTTGTACTTAATAATCAAATGGAACTGTTGCAGGTATGTGGACCATTTCTGATAGAGATCGTTATGAAACATTCCTTATTTCTGCTTGAAATATAGGGGTCAGTGGTCTCTGTGGATGACTATTTCCCTCCCAGAATGTAATTCTTCCATTGACGGTAGGCTTGCACAATAGAATACCTTTCTTTGTCATAGGTGGGATAATTCAAGACTGTGCCTGGAACTGTCTCACTGTGGTAAGCCACTAGATGACCTTGCTAAGTAAGAACTGGACCAATGGCATAGTCAAAGGCATCTACCTCAATGTCAAATGGTTGTTCCAGGTCTGGTAATGTGAGCACTTGTGCAGAGCAGGGGTGATAGTTTAACATGGAAAATGCCCTTTATTGGGTTTCAGACCAAAAGAAATTTTCTTCTGCTTCGCCTTTGGTGACTTAACTTCAAGTCCATATAATGTGAGAGAATCCTAACATAAACTTGTTGTATAAATTGGAAAGACACAAAAAGTTGTGAAGCTCTATTAGAGTGGTTGTGGCTTTCCAATACCGAATGACTTGTATCATGGTTGGTTCCACATGCGCACCCTTCTCATCAATGATGTATCTGATATATTGAACTTGGATCATGCCAACAGTGCATATCTGCAAATTGGCAGACAGCTTGTGTTGTCGTACGGTTTGGAGGACTTATCGAATATGGTGGAGGTGCCCTTACCAACTCTGGCTGAAGACCAAGATGTCGTCTAACTAAAAACCCATGAATGCATTGATTAAGGGTCACAAGAGGTCATCCATGAATCACATGAAGGTTGCGGGGGCATTTGTCAACTCGAAAGGCATGGGTAACCATTTGTAAAGGCCCTCCTTAGGTTTAAAGGCAGTCTTCCACACATTAGATGGTTCGATTGGCACATGGTGATAACTACACTTCAAGTCAATATTGATGAAACATTTGGTCCCCTTGAGCTGGTTTAGAAGGACATCAATCCTTAGGATTGGGTTACCTATTCTAGACAGTGATCTTGTTCAACACCTGCTAGTGAATACAGAGTCTCCAAGTCCCATCTGTCTTCTATACCAATACAATTAGGATCCCAGTTGGTGATGAGTTGGGCCTCATGTGCCATTTTTGTAATTACTCCTGAATTTTCCTCTTAATCTCATCATTCTCCATTATAGAGTGTCAATAGAATGATCCATTGGGTAGAAGCATGCGCAGGGTTAGATCAATGGAGTGCTTGACGTGAAAGTGTAGAGGTACACTAGTAGGTGAGGCGAAAATGTCCCTATACTCCTTGACAATGTTGTCCATCTATTGATGCTACCTAGAGGAGCCATGTCTAGAAGTCGTTGCCACAATCTTCTTCTTTCCCTAAGAGTAAATTATAAGGAAAAAAATTCCTAGCCTATGAAATTATCTTATTGCATTGCTTTACAGAGACCAAAGATTTCGTGGTAGGTGGACGTACCTTCGATATCCTTACAACTTATTTCCCAAAGTAATAATCATAGAGCAAGGTTTAGACTCATATAACACATCTTGCTTCCATATATATGGTTTCCCTAATAATACATCACAAACTTCAAGAGGAAAATCATCACATAGTACCTCATCCATTAAGGGCTTCATGTTTAGGAAGCCAACATTACTAAATGACGTGGATATGTCGTCCTTGGCAAAGCCCCCTGATGGTGTTTAGCTACATATGTGTTGTAGTCGATAGGGCCAACTACTTGACAACCTTTCCTAAAATGAGGTTTCTTTGCCTCCCGTTTTCAATAATGAATTGCAGCAGAGAACCCTTCACCCACATCTAAGAGTGGAAGAGGAATTCCCTCTCCTCTGGATCTTCAAACTTATTCCTTTGGATCTTGGTGGTGGCCATGGTGGCACTATGCTATGCATCATTCATTTTCATCCCTTTGTCATTCCCCTTGTCAGGTTTTGACACAGAGTCAGAAAATGCATCTCATTCAGAAGCCTTCATTTTGGGCACCACTGACTCTCGCATCCGACACTCACTTCCGTTTTGAGTGGAGCTATTATGGAGCTCATACCATTTCCCCATGTGCTTCTTTGTCTTTGTCGTGTTGCTTTTTCTTACAACTTCAATGAATTTTCCTAGGTCACCCAACCTTGGATTTCTCCTTTTCTTTGTTGTTTGGAGGCACCTTTCCCTTGCTTTAGATTCGAAGATCCAAAGTCTCGCTTCTTCTATTTAAATTTTTTCTCAATCTTGACAACCTATCAGTATGCCATGCCAAGCGAGGATATTTCTACAAACTCTAGATTGTTCTGGATGTACCTATGTAGGAAACCGTGGTACTTGACTACTAAATGTTTCTCAAATCCTTCATACCCAACTTCGTGCAAAGGGTATGAAGATAATTGATAAACTACAACACGTCTTCATATTTTGCCCTTCCATAGCATGGTCCACTTTATGTATTTATCCACATAAGTCTTGAAAGGGTAGTATTGCTCCTTGATGGCGTGCTAGAAAAAGTTCCATGTGGGTGCGGCTGCAAATAGTGAGGGGTGTGTTTTTGTCCTTCTTCTCACAGTATGTTTCCCACAAGTTGCTGACATGGTTGGTGACTTTGAGAAGGGAAAAAGTAAGATCTTATCCGATGGGGATGACTTTGAGAAGTAAAAAATTAATATTTTATGTGATGGAAAAAACATGAATAGAAAAATATCCATCTAGTAGTTTGAAATTTATCTACAACATCTGCATCTATCTGATATTTAAATTTGTATATTTCAAAGTTAACTTGTATCTTAAAGGGTGTGGCACTTCTACAGTGGGTGTTAGATGTAAATGCATTTCCTTTGGGTAGCTGCTAAAAGATCTAGGAAAAGTTGTGCATCATTGCATTCCTTTGTCACTCGAGTGTTTCTTCGATCAATATTTTGAAAGGATCCCACTCCTTCATATTTCTTCTCTTCTACTATGGGAATCCATCAAGATTTACAAGGCTAGTCTTGCAATGATTTGACAAGTTTGAGCCCTAATGCCTTATAACCTAACCTTGTTATATCCCTAACTTATTATAGTTGTAACTCATTATATCCCGATCACTCTGATACCACTGATCCTGAATTAAACATGAATGAAAAAAATTATAGATATAACCATAAATACATATATGTAGTAGAGCTAACACGTCATTTCATTAATATCAAATACTGAAATATTCTTACAAACATAATGGAAATAAACTAGCTCGGACGATGGTAGCTTATCTCTCAGAAGAGATGTGGTGGCCACGTGCCTCTAAACTTCGTTACAATGAGGATCAATGGCCTATTTATTATTGAAAAACAATATAAAACCCTAAAAAACCAAAACCATAACCAGAAGATATGGAATACAAGGAGTTTGTTCGCCCTGTTACAGTTAGTTAGGAAGCCAACCTCTTGGGGTCATAACTTACTCATATTATCTTCGTTTGGCCCATACGATACATGGTTCAAAATATCTCTCTGAGTCATACAAGACTTGTGGCAGGCCCCTTCCTGTGGCTATGAGCTTGCTGCGGACCTCAAAAAAAAGTTGTTAGGGGGGTCAAAACGACTCAGGAAGTTGAGGACTAGAAAAACTATTAAAAATAGTAAATGTAGTAATAAACAAGGAAATAGTTGAAAGTGACTAGAGGTGTAGGTGAAATAGGTAGGTGATCGCCAATATCCATTTGGATCATTTATAAACATTGGTTTTTATTTATAGATATGTCAATAAAAGAAACAAACTCATATAGTCTGCAATGAACACATTCTCCTACATCACGTGAAAGGGCTAACAAAATCCTATGTGTGCCATATCAACAATATAAATATAATAAACAAATGGAGAAGATATGCATATCATAGAAAGAAAACACTTTAATGTAGGGCCTAATTTTTCATTTTTAAACATTGAGTTAACATTGTACATAGAGTCTACATAAGTAAATACAAGTACATACATGTTTCTCTCATTTGATGTCAGTCCTTGGTTGTCATTGCTTTGAATCCCTCTGCTATGTTACAAAACCAACCAAATCCACCCTACATATCTAGGATCAACTTCTCGGGTTCCCATATCCAGAGGACTTTAGAATTGAATTATTCTAGCCCCCTATGTAGAACATCAAGAACAGTTGATCAATTTTACAAAGTTATCTAGCCCTAGACTCATCCCTTAGATTTCTCATAAGCTTTCTTTTCAATTCCATTGTTTCCTCATGATTTCCCCCTCCTTTCTCCGCCTACTATTTCATCCCTCCATCTCCTTATATCAATGAGGTTCTTTCCTTGGTAAGAAATCTCTTCACTACATTCTGTTATCACTCAGGTTGTCCCTAAGCTCCTGAAGGGATACGGCTGAGGTAACCACAAACCAATCTTTGGATTGCAGGTTCTAGCCCACCTACAATCAAAGAGGGCTCTCTCTTAATG
>APFE030725750.1:10965-36874 GCA_000404065.3 Pinus taeda
GAAGACCCTGGATCTAGTTTCCACCATCCAGGTTGCGAGGAATTTTGTATTCATTATATTATGGATTATTCATAAACAGATGGCTGCGTCCATACTGTGTCCACATGTGTCTGTACTTATGATGTGTTACGAGATCATTCCTATATCAGAGCAGTAGTTAGTCTTCTAGTCAGTTTTTCAGTCTCTTAGTCAGTTTTTATCTGAGTATGGGAATGCCTACCTCAGCGATGATATGATCTCATATATATATTTTGCATTGAATGTTTTTACAGGTTCCAACCGGGTTCTCCGCAAGATGATCCTCGAAATGATAAATCACTTCACTCTTCCTATATGATAAATGAAAAAATCCTCATATACTAAAGACTTCGCACTTTAGGGGGCAATCTGTTACACAAAAATATCGTCACATTGATTATTTTCACTCGGTATGGGTCTATCACCACCTATACCAGCTTCCTAAGAAAGTATCAAACCTTAGCTCTTCAAAACAAGCTTTAGAAATGAGAGAAAGACATCAAAAAAGCAATGTAACTCTGGTTCCGCACTTTCTCTCACTTTTGCCTGCGGGCCCACACCTTTTGTTCAGGATATTTGCGTATTTATACGCTCTATATGTAAAGGGGAGAGTGCATACCCCTGTGAAAGTGAAAAGGCGCAATTTTTATCTTAAAAAACTCATCTTGGGTTAATTCTAGAGTTTTCTAGAAGCATTTGTTACGTGGATTGTTCGCTCCAAGTGGTTCATGCATCGCATAATAGGAGGAACTAATCCGTTGTTGAGAGGATCTATCCCTTTGAAGGAGGATTCTATCCCTTTGAAGGAGGACCTGGTAACTGATCTCCATTGCACTATAAATTGAGGCATTGGGTGAGTGGCCAGAGAGGTTAGAAGCTGAACTTTTGAGGGTAAATGCTAGTGAAATCAAGACTTCCTACTTGAGCTTAAGAGGAGAGATCACATACCTTTTTGGCTTCATTGGGAAGTGAGTGAAGCTTGTCAAAGTAGAGGAGACTTCTTGTTGGAACCTGGGAGGAGCTTGTACAACGTCAAGGCAAAGGTTGTAAGGTTCTTCTCCTTTTGAATTAATACAATCAAGCTCATTTTTCTCAACAAGTATCTCATGTTATTTGTTTCATGGACTCCTTGACTTTCATGTTAAATATGTTTTATAATACTGGTTATTCAAGTGCTATTTAATCGTTTGCCTTGTTTGTGTTTGCAGGTTTGCGACAAAGGAACTTACTTGGATCAAAGGAGTGAAGGCATCCCCAAACTTGCGGTCGACATGAGGTAGGCCTTAAACACCTTTGTTTGCCATTATTTATAAAGCACATTTAGAGAAAGATAGTGTCTGGTTGGTTTGCTTGTCATTAGGTCTTCATTAGATTCTAGGAAGGTCTATCTTGTCCGCAAGATCGACTCATTCCGCGTGACACCTCTTTTTCCAAAGGAAAAAGGGCAGCTTCATTTTATGATAACTTCTGCATCCTAAGTCCATTTTTGCCCATTCAAATTGTAGTGGATTCAGAATGAGACGGTCTCTGCAATGGCGCTCATTCCAAGAACTTCCTTGGACTTTCATTTTTCCTTTGTGAGGAACACTTAGACTTAGGAGCCTATCCAAAATCAGTTTTGGATCAGATATGAGAGAACCCCTACACGAACCTATGATAGAAATTGGAAAGACCCAAAAAGTTGTGGAGCTTTGTTAGAGTGGTTGGGGCTGGCCCATCCTGAATGACTTGTATCTTCGATGGGTCCACATGTACACCCTGCTCATCAATTATGTACCCAAGATATTGAACCTGGGTCAGGCCAAAGGTGCATTTCTCCAAGTTAGCACACAGCTTGTGTTGTCGTAGGGTTTGAAGGACTTGTCAAATATGGTGGAGGTCACTCAATCTTGACAGCGTACTGGTACGCCATGCCGAGCGAGGAAATGTCCATGAACTCCATCGCTTCCTCGATGTACTTCTGTAGACAGTCGTGGTACTTGAGCACCAAATGTCGCTTAGTATCCTTGATACCCAACTTCATGTGAAGGGTATGGAAAATATTTGTGAACTTCGACACATCTTGGTCCCTTCCCTGTAGTAGCATGGTCCACTTTATGTATTTATCTTCATAGCTCCCAACAGGGTAATATTGTTCCTTGATGGTGTCTCGGAAAGAACCCAAAGTGGGTGTGGCTAAAAATAGCAAGTGTTCACTCTCTTCTTTTTGTTCATAGTATGTTTCCTACTAGTACTTACTGTATGGGGCATCTTTGAGAAGTGCAAAAGTAATCTTTTCCCGATTGGAAAAGTCATGAGCTGAAAAACATCCTTCCAATAGATTTAACCATTTATCTACAACATCTGCATCCATCAGGCCTTCAAATATGGGAATATTAAAGCTAACTTGTACCTTAAAAGGAGTGGCGCTTCCAAAGTGGCTATTGGATGAAGATGCATCGCCTATGGGTAGCTGTCAAAGGATCTGGGCAAAGTTATCCATCAGCACGTCCCCCTATCGCTCGAGGGCTTCCTCGAGCAACATTTTGAAAGGATCTCCTACCCCCTCATCTTTCTTTTCTTTCGCCATGGGAGGTCGTCGGGTTTTGCGAGGCTGATATTGCAACGGTTCAACCAGATCGAGCCCTAACTCCTTATACTATGACCTCATTGGGGACATGCAAAGAAAAAGAGAGAAATAACATACCCCTTTGATACCACTGATCCAAACTTAAACAGGAATGCAACAAATTACAAATATAATCAGAAATACAGAGATGCAGCAGAAAAACACTTCATTTAATTAATAAAAAAATATTGAACTATGCTTACAAATAGGATGGAAATAAGATAGCTCAGGCGATGGTAGCTTATCTCTGAGAAGAGACGTGGTGGCTACATGCCTCTGAATTGTGTTACAATGAAGATCAAAGGCCTATTTATTATTGAGAAACAATGGAAAACCCTAAACATCCAAAAACCTAACCCTAGGAGATGAAGCACCAAAACTATGGGCCCCATTTGGGTAAATTGGTGAATCAACTTGCCAGGGTCGTAACTTTGGCATATGATCTCTGTTTGGCTATCATAATACCTCGTTTCGAAGATCTCAAAGAGAAGACTAAAAACAAGTCATCAATCTAGTTTTGGACATTTCCAATCTCTCAGCTTTCCCTAAAAACGTCATTTAGGGCCTCAACACGGCTCTGAAAGTTCAGGACCCGAAAAACTGAAAGAGACAGTGTTGGGCATCCAAGTGGGATAGGCGGGTGGTCACCAATATCCACCTGGATCATTTCTCCCCCCTTAGGATGCAATGGTCCCCATTGCATTGAGTGCCTCCATTAGTAAGGGAAATTGCTATTGAATGTGGTCCCTAGTGAGCCACTTGCCTTGGTGAAGGAGCTGGCCAACTTTGGCAACCTGATATAGTTGGATATTTGAGTGTTCTTGATTTGTGTGTCCATGATCCGATCAGTGGTGGCATGTTCCATGCAGTCTGGGTTTAACTCTGTTGGTGTGACCTGTTCTGCAATGTCGGATATGTCCAGTAATGGTGGAAAGTATGGCCGAGGGCAATCTACATTGAACAGTGGATGCAGACCAAGGAACATCGGAATGCTAAGCTCGAAGGTATTGTCCCCTATAGCCTTTTTGATGGTGTATGGTTTGTATTGGAGTGTCCGAAGCTTGCGGTGGGGTCCAGCGAGGCGCTCCTGCAAATTTATCCAAGCTTTGTCGCCCACCTAGACCTTGTGTGGCACCCGATGCTAATTGTGGCGCTACTTGTACTTAGCATTGGTTATGTCCAATATACCATGGACCTACTGGCAGATGTATCGAATACGCTCAATTAAGTTGTTAGCCCTGTCTTCTTTGGACTGGACATGAGACAAATTTTCCTAAGTAGCTACAAATGGTATGGCCACATCAATGGGATATAATGGCTAAAATCCCAGCCCTACCTGAAAGGGGTTGTGGCCCGTTGAGCTTTGGAGAGCTCTATTGTAGCTCTATTGGACATAGGGAAGGATTTCATCTCATGTGCATAGATGCTTCGACTTGTACATGTGTAGAATATGTATGATCATCTTATCGACAACCTCTGTTTGGCCATCCGTTTGGGGATGGAAAGTCGTGGACTTAGTAAGTTTTGTATCCAGCAACAATCAGAGACTTGACCAAAATGCACTCAGGAATCTGTTGTCCTGATCTGAGACAATGGACTGTGGGATACCAAAGTGTACCCATACTTGCTCAAAGAAGAGATTAGTAGTTGCCTCTGTTGTGATACTCTTATTGCAGGCTTCCATGATAGACATCTTAGAGAATCTGTCAACGACCACGAAAACACAATCATTTCCTTATTTAATAGAAGGAAATCCCGACATGTAATCCATGGAGACAGATTCCCAAGATTGACTAGGAGTAGGTAGAGGAGTATACAATCCTTGCTTCTTGATGGTTGGTTTGGCAATGGCACAGGATCTAATGTACTTCCCAACATCCTAACAAAGTTTCAGCCAACAAAAATACTTCTACAATACCGCCATTGTTTTCTCTACTCCAAAATGTCCGGCGGCTTGAATGTAGTGCGCCTCCCAAATCATCTTGGCACACTCGCTTGAAGGAACACAGATGTGACCCAAGTGGAATAACAATGCATCCTTAAGGTGAAAAATTGGAACTTGCTTCCCTTCAAGGAGTTTCTGGTATGTGCTGCCGAATTCTGGATCGCTCTTGTAAAGATGTGGCCACCCCGATGTCTCCTGCCCATAGGAGTCGAGCACAATGATCAACGCCATGACCAGTGGTCAGCTGAGGCAATCAACAAAATTATTGGTGCTGCCTTTCTTATATTTAATGTTCAAATGGAAGTGTTGCAGGTAGGTGTACTATTTCAGATGGAAATCGTTCTACATATTCCCTTGTGTTTGTATGAACTATAGAGGTCAGTGGTCTGCGTGGGTGACCATTTCCTTCCCTAGAATGTAATGTTTCCATTGACAGCAAGCCTGCACAACCGAATACATTTTTTTGTCGTAAGTGGGGTACTTTCAGACTGTGTCTGAAAGTGTCTCTCTGCTAAGCCACTAGATGCCCATGTTGAGTAAGAATTACACCAATAGCATAGTTGGAGGCATCTATCTCAATCTCAAATGGTTGTTGCAAGTCTAGTAATGTGAGCACTGGTGCAGAAAAGAGGCGATTCTTCAACTCAGAGAATGCTTGTTGTTTGGTTTTAGACCAAAAAAAAATTTCTTTTGCTCTACCCTTGGTGACTTGACTTAAAGGCCAAGTGATATGAGAGAACCCCTACATGAACCTATGGTAGAAGTTGGCAAGACCCAAAATGTTATGGAGCTCTGTTAGAGTGGTTGGGCTGGCGAATCCTGAATGACTTGTATCTTGGATGGGTCCACATGTACACCATGCTCATCAATTATGTACCCAAGATATTGAACCTGGGTGAGGCCAAAGGTGCATTTCTCCAAGATAGCACAAAACTTGCGTTGTTGTAGGGTTTGAAGGACCTGTCGAATATGGTGGAGTTCGTTCAATCTTGACAATGTACCGGTACGCCGTGCCAAGCGAGGAAATGTCCAGGAACTCCAACTCATCCTAGATGTACTTGTGTAGACATTCACGGTACTTGAGAACCAAATGTTACTCAGTGTCCTTGATACCCAGATTTGTGCGAAGGGTATGGAAAACATTTGTGAACTCCGACACATCTTGGTCCCTTCCCTCCCGTAGCGTGGTCCAATTTATGTTTATCTTCATAGCTCCCGAGAGCGTAATATTGTTCCTTGATGGAACCTTGGAAAGAATCCCAAGTGGGTGCGGCTGAAAAAAAATTAGGGTTCACTCTCATCCTTTTGTTCACAGTATATTTCCCACTAGTCCTTTACATGCGGGGTAGCTTTGAGAAGTGAAAAAGTAATCGTTTCCTGATTGGAAAAGTCATGAACGTAAAAATATCCTTCCAACATATTTAACCATTTATCTATGGCGTCTCCATCTATCAGGCCTTCAAATATGGGTATATTGAAGTTAACTTGTACCTTAAAAGGAGTGTCGCCTCTAGAGTGGTTGTTGGATGAAGATGCATCACCTATGAGTAGCTGTTGAAGGATTTGCGCAATGTTATCCATCATCGCACCCCTCTGTCAATCAAGGGCTTCCTCGAGGAACATTTTGAAAGGACCTCCTGCCCCCTCAGCTTTCTTTTCTTCTACCATGGGAGGTTGTCGGGTTTTGCAAGGTTGCTCTTGCAACGGTTCAACTAGATCGAGCCCTAAATCCTTATACCCTGTCCTCGTTGGGGACATGCAAAGAAAAACAGAGAAAGAGCGCACCCCTCTGATACCACTGATCCTAACTTAAACAGGAATGTAACAACTTACAAATATAATAACAAATACAGAGATGCAACAGAAAAAAACTTCACTTCATTAATAGAAAAATATTGAACTATTCTTACAAATAGGATGGAAATAAGATAGCTCGGGCGATGGTAGCTTATCTCTGAGAAGAGATGTGGCGGCTACATGCCTCTGAACTATGTTACAATGAGGCTCAAAGGCCTATTTATTACTGAGAAACAAAGGAAAACCCTAAACAAACAAAAACCTAACCCTAGGAGATGAAGCGCCAAAACTGTGGGCCCCGTTTGGGTAAATTGGTACATCAAATTCCCGGGGTCGTAACTTTGGCATAAAATCTCCATTTAGCTATCATAATACCTCATTTCTAAGATCTCAGAAAGAAGGCTGAAAACAAACCGGAAGACCGCTTTGAGACATTTTCGATCTCTTCGTTTTCCCTAAAAACATCATTTAGGGCCTCAAAACAGCACTGGAAGTTTAGGACCCGAAAAAATGCCAAAAATAGTAAACTGTGCTACAATTAAGGAAACCAAAAAACTGAAAGAGACAGTGTTGGGGGTCCAAGTGGAATAGTTGGGTAGCCACCAATATCCGCCTAGATCATACCTCCCCACTTAGGAAGTAATGGTCCCCATTACGTTGAGTGCCTCCATGATCTGGGGAAAATTTTGCTAAACTTGGTCCCTGGTGAGCCACTTACCTTGGTGAAGGAGTTGGCCAGCTTTGACAACCCAATATAGTTGGATATTTTGTTGGTGAGTGTTCTTGATCTATGTGTCCATGATCCGATTGGTGGTTTATTGTTCCATGCGGTTTGGGTTTAGCTCTGTTGGTGTGAGTTGTTCTGCAACGTCGGATGTGTCCAGCAATGGTGGAAAGTATGGCCGAAGGCGGTCTACATTGAACACTGGGTGCAGACCAAGGACTGGTGGAATGCTAAGCTTGAAGGCATTGTCCCCTAAAGCTTTGGTGATGGTGTATGGCCCATATCAGAGCGGGTGAAGGTTGCAGTGGGGTCCAGCGAGGCACTCCTTCTACAAATTTAGTCAAGCTTTGTCACCCACCTGGAACTTGTGTGGCACCTGATGCTGATCGTGGCACTACTTGTACTTAGCATTGTATCTATCCAATATATTATTGACCTACTAGTGGATCTATTGAATGCGCTCAATGAAGCTGTTAGCCCCTTTAGCTTCGGTCCACTGGACATGACCTGAATCTACCTGAGTAGCTGCAAATGGTATGGCCACACCAATGGGACATAATGGCTAAAATCCCAGCCCTACCCAAAAGAGGTTGTGGCCCGTTGAGTTGTGGAGAGCTCTGTTGTAGCTGTGCTAGACATAGGGGAGGCTTTCATCCCATGTGCATGGATTCTTCGAGTTGTACATGCGTAGAATGTGTACAATCATCCTGTTAACAACCTCAGTTTGGCCATCTATTTGGGGATGGAAAGCCATGGACTTAGTTAGCTTTGTATCCAACGTCATCTAGAGACTTGACCAAAATGCACTCAAGAATCTGATGTCCCGATCTGAGACAATGGACTGTGGGATCCCAAACTGTACCCATACTCACTCAAAGAAGAGCTTAGTAGTGGCCTCTACTGTGATACTCTTCTTGCAGGCTGCCATGATGGCTATCTTGGAGAATTTGTTGACGACCATGAAAACACAATCATTTCCGTGCTTAGTAGAAGGAAGGCCCGACGTGTAATCCATGGAGACAGATTCCCAAGGCCGACTAGGAGTAGGTAGAGGAGTACATAGGTCTTGCTTCTTGATGGCTGCTTTGGAAATAGTGCAGAATCTAATGTACTTCCCAACATCCTGACAAATTTTCAACCAATAAAAAGACTTCTGCAATACTGCCACAGTTTTCTCTACTCTGAAATGTCCTATGACCCGATTGTAGTGCTCCTCCCAAATCATCTTGGCACACTTTCTTGAAGGAACACAAATGTGTCCCAGGTGGCATAACTGTGCATCATGAAGGTGAAAATTTGGAACTTTCTTCCCTTCCAGGAGTGTCTGGTATGTGCTCCCGAATTTTGGATCGCTCTTGTAAAGATGTGGCCACCCTGATGTCTCGTGCCCACAGGAGTCAAGCAGAGTGGTCAGCACCATAACTGGTGGTCAGTTGAGGCAATCAACAACATTATTGGTGTTGCCTTTCTTATACTTAATGTTCAAATGGAACTGTTGCAGGTAGGTGGACCATTTCGGATGGCGATCGTTTTGCAACTTCCCTTGTGTCTGTATGAACTATAAAGGTCGGTGGTCTATGTGGGTGACCATTTCCTTCCCTAGAATGTAATTCTTCCATTTAAGGCAACCCTGAACAATGGAATACATTTCTTTGTCATAAGTGGCATACTTTCATACTGAGTCTGAAAGTGTGTCACTATGGTAAGCCACTGGATATCCATGTTGAGTAAGAATTACACCAATAACATAGTCAGAGGCATCTATATCAATCTCAAAAGGTTGTTACAGGTCTGGTAATGTAAGAACTGGTGCAAAATAGAGGTGATTCTTCAACTCGAAGAATGCTTGCTGTTGGTTTCAGACAAAAAAAACTTTGCTTTTGCTCCGCCCTTAGTGACTTGACTTAAAGGCCAAGTGATATGAGAGAACCCTAACACGAACCTACGGTAGAAGTTGGCAAGAGCCAAAAAGCTGTGGAGCTCTATTAGAGTGGTTGGGGCTGGCCAATCTCGAATGACTTGCATCTTGGATGGGTCCACATGTACACCATGCTCATCAATTATGTACCCAAGTATTGAACTTGGGTTAGGCCAAAGATGCATTTCTCCAAGTTAGCACACATCTTGTTTTGTCACAGGATTTGAAGGACCTGTCAAATATGGTGGAGGTCGCTCAATATTGATAGTGTATCAGTGCACCGTGCTGAGCAAGGAAATGTCCAGGAACTCAATCTAGTCCTGGATGTACTTATGTAAACAATCGTGGTACTTGAGCACCAAATGTCGCTCAGTATCCTTGATACCTATCTTCGTGCGAAGGGTATGGAAAATATTTGTGAACTCTGACACATCTTGGTCCCTTCCCTGCTGTAGCATAGTCCACTTTATGTATTTATCTTCATAGCTCCCAACATGGCAGTATTGTTCCTTGATGGCATCTCGGAAGGAATCCAAAGTGGGTGCAGCTGAAAACAGCGAGGGTTCACTCTCTTCCTTTTGTTCACAGTATGTTTCCCACCAGTCCTTGACGTGTGGGGCATTTTTGAGAAGTTGTTGTAGCAGCTACAACCACCCTCCAAAATTTTTCCTTAGCTTCGTCTTGGAGCCTCCCTACCAACCTTTCACAACACCATGTCTTACTTCATCAAGCACACAAGCTTCACTGATTTTCTTGCAGAAAGACAACTTGTCCATCAAAGCTTGTTTCATTTTCCTCACAGGGTGTTTCTCTAGACTTGGTCCAGATGCAGGTTGAGAAGCTCCCTCAAGAAATTGCGCTATTCTGGAGGGAAACCAGCCTTCCCTCCAGAAATTGTGCAATTTTGTCTCGTAGCCTCCTGGGCTCCAAAATTGTGCAAATCTGCCAGTAAAGATTCACTAAGAAAATTGTGCAATTCCTCTCAGTAGGGCTGCTCAACCCAGGAATTGCACAATCCTAGGCAGTGGTCAGCTGCTCTACCGAGAAATTGCTTAAATCTCCTAGGCAGCCAGCCCAGCTCCCTCCCAAAAATGTGATTTTTTTCCTCCCAGTTGAATAAACTATTGCATGTGCAGTTGAGTTGACCAGTTCCACCTAGGACCAAGGAAACTTGACTTGCATGCATGGGCTGCTTTTTCCTGGAATAGAAAAATCTACATGCAAAAAGCATCCCTAGATTTCAGGGATCTATTTTTAGCAGTTGGAGGTTACATGCAAAGATGGTTTTAGAATATTTCCTCCAAGTGTCACTTTTTCCTAGATTTGTTGCATGCACGTCATGAGCTTCAAACTTATTTATTTTACACTTCAGAGCTAATTTCTTCACATCGATCTTGGAACTATGACATCCCACAGCACATCTAGTTCTCTTCGACACATCCAGCTTAGTTATTCACGGGTAAGTTGTCTTAACTTGTCTTTTGCAACATTTCTGTCACTTTTTATGTTTTCTCTTGTGTGAGTGATGTTTGCTTGATTTATGTGAACTCTTCTTGTCGTTTACATGCATACTAGCTTGTACTAGCATTGTTTCATTTTTCATTAACATCTCACTGTTGTCGCATGCATGAAACTGTTTTGCACGAACGAACGTTGATTCGGTGACTCGCTTCACCCACATGCATGTTGTTCCATTTTTTGAATCTTTCATTCACTGTTTGCATGCAAAATCATTCACTCCTTACATTGAGTATTTCCATGCATTCACCTTCACATTTGCTTTCAATTGCTTGTCGGCGAGTCTGGGCAGCCTTGGAACGGACTCTGCCTCACCATGACAGCATTGCGCAATCCTGAGAAGGAATGCTTTGTATTCCCCTCAAGAAATGCACATTTCTACCTAGTAACCATCCTCCAGTCTTACATTTCACAATTCAGAGGGACAATGTCTGCTAGCCGAGAAAATTGTGCAATGCAGTCATTGGGCCTGTAACCACTGCTAGCTGAAATTGTGCATTATGCAATTCCAGCAGCAAGTAGGCATGCCTGGATTGTGCATTGCACAAATCCAGCAGCCAGTTAGCCTCCCCAGATAGCCAAGACTTCCTTATGCGTAGTTATGGCAGTGAGTCAGCCAACCTCCTAGAAGAAATTGCACATTCCTTGCTAATCATTTCCCAGGTATGTTGCATGTCTTTCCTCAAGTTTGCTTTGTTTTTCACTAACAGATTTTGTGCCATGCATGTCACTTTGTCTCTAGATATTGTAGGTGTTCATCCGCCTCTTAACAGTTAAGGATCAATGGCATCCAAGAGAGAAGGATCAAAGGACACTGACGAAAGTGCAAGTAGAGCAACAATTGAGCGAGTGTCTACAAGTCTACCGATCTATGAAGATACCAAGATGATTCTAGACAAGGATATCAAGCTGAAATGGCAAGAGGTTAATGATGCATTTGCAGTCACATTCAAGGAAGACCTCGAAGACCACCAAGTATATGTGAACGTTCACAAGTCAAGCTTGTACCGGATTGCATGCAGGTATCCTGTGCTCCCATGCGCGGACATGATAAATTGGATCATCTCGCACATTGATCTTGAGACGATGACAATGAGCAGTGTCAGCGGGATGAATATTGTTACCTTGAGGGAATAGGATTATGATGAGATGTATCAGATGTCAAAGCCTGTGACCATCATGGAGACACCCTTCAGCTTACCTAGTAGCAATGCCAACTCCAAAGACATTTTGAAGAATTGGGTGAAGGAGCCGGCAAAATTTAGGATGACATCCAACCATGTCTACAAGACGAAGATACTATAGAAGGCATATCAATACTTGGTCATCTTTGCATGTCGACTATATGGCCAAGAAAGCATGGAAACCTTCCCACAAAGTTGGGTGATCGCACTGGACCAATTGGCTAGAGAGGGAAAAGCATGTAATTGGTCCAGCATGTTGGCTCATCACCTGAAGGAACAGGTAACAAGGGCTCGACAACTACCCAAAGGTATGCAAGCAGAAATCTACATGTCCGCCTACATCTTGGATGTAATCTGTGCCCGACAAGAATTCCTAGGCTTGATGTGGGCATGGACACCGACAGAGACTATTGTGAACACTTATTGTAAGATGTTGTCTGAATGCATATTCAGAGGAGTAATCACATGACTGTCCAATCATTTTTTCACCACGGTTTACAAGATGATATTCGAATAGGATCCACCCTGCATGTCGAAGGAAACAATGGAGGCACTAATAGACATAGCTGATTGGTATGCCTCACCATCTAGCACCTTCATATGGATGTACAACATGGAGAAGCCTCTGCATGTTCTACCGAATTTTCCCGTGGACAAACTCATCATGCAGGAAGTAGGATATCACATCTCGACAGGATTGACAACTAGGCTGCACCGGAAGAAGAAGGCACCTTGGCCTGCTCTTCCATTGCACATTGGGTTATATGATATCTGGAGTTTCAAGCATGTGGATGTCCAAGAAGAGCAGATGAAGAAGTATCCATTCGACCTCTAAAGTTACAATCTGTATGACCCATATTGTCTTGTTGAGGATCACTGTGTGAGAGTACAACTCAACTGGATCCATGGGGCATGTCACTGGGCGGAGGAGAAAAGCACCAGAAGTAGCAACGACAGACGTGAACATACCAGTGCATGACAAGAGCAAAAGGAGGATTGTTGATCGCATGGAGGAAGAGAAAAGATGCAAGTTCTGAGCAGATCCACTTGTGGCGAAAGTAGCTATGGCTATAGAGGCGAAGAGGCAACAACGCGATAAGCGAAATGTGCAAAGGTAGAGAGAGAAACAGAGAATGGACGAAACAGAGAAGGAGTTGCATGAGTTGAAGGAGAAACTCTGTAAGGAACGAGATATGCGCAAACAAGAGAGGGAAGCATAGTAACAATAGGTATAGCAGGGGTCACAACATGTACAGACGAATGAAACAACGCGATATAGGTAGTGGAAACATCAAAACAGCTGGCATTAGGCAAACAGGGTGAGCCATCATAGGAGTAGGACTTCACTCAGGAGATAAAGCGAGCACTTGAACAAATGGATACCGATATGGAGTGGTAGGAGTTAGAGAAAGACATCGACCTCATGCCTCACCACCAAGAAGTCGACCCACCAGCTTCACTGCATCCAGAAGTCAAGCAAGTCCTAAGCGACCAAGGAAACACTGAGATCCTTGGAGATCAGCCAGAAGGAGAGATGCACAACATCTCATTCAATGAGTCTCAACATAGAGTTGTGCAATGTCGCAGAGTTTCAACTTTGGAAGATCATACATCTCCTACGCAGTATTAGGAACGAGTGATCATGTCTGACGTGTGTAAACATCCAGCAGCATTGGCCGATGCCACTAGATCATATGCCAATGCCACTAGCTCTAGTGTTCGCTTTCTAATAGCTGAGAACGAGCGAATGGCTAAGGAGCTACAGATGGCAAAGCAAGGAGAAGAATTGGTTACAGCAACCGCCCGAGCAGAATTGAAGAAGGAAATACTAGATGAAGTATTGTCCCTTGACATAGTCATGCGGGCGTTGTATTCCAAGTTTGGTACCATGCATAAGGTAGTCGTCCATCTCAACGGATGGCAGTAGCGATGTGCTAGAAGAGCACATATTTTGTCGAACGTGCATGCTATTTTTGATTACATGCAAACATGGATGATGAAATATAAGGGAGCCCCGCTTCACTTGACTAAGATGATGAAGCCCAGAGCAGTGGAGCTGAAGGCACGCATCCGGAGTCAAATCTAAAACTATGAAGAACTCCCACAGCTCATCACTAGTCTACAAGCTTCCCATGCACATGCATATAAGAGTATGGATGTTGTGGTGTGTGCACATGCAATCCCATCTATTAGGACTCTCACCCAGGAAAAGACAAAGGCACAAGTCGAACTAGAGTTTGACTCGTAATTTGACAAGTTGATGTGCATAGCCACCAGCCCAAACTTGTCAATCAGTTTAGATACCATGCACAAGTATGTTGTTGGTTTGGCTGCATTGAAGACGATGATGCTCATGCTTTCAGACGAGTTGTTCAGAGGAGCCCGAGCAGTGTAGTCGGATGCTATGGAGGCAAGAGTCATGTTCCATAAAGATGTCATTATGGAGTACACGAACACCATCATAGACTACTGATCTTGGCATCAGTTTGCTTCTGTCGATCATCGTGAGGATGTCGAAGAGTTAGACTTCCCATGGTTGTCCAAGTCATAGTGATGTATTGCATGGCTTGCTCAAGCCATTTTGTCTCACATGGGTACATGTGCATTATAATGTAACGTCTTGTCAAGTGTAAGTTAGAGCGTCGATAGTTGGATGTAACAGTCATAGAGTAGTTGAAGAGTCATGAGGGTAGATGAACTGTCACAAAGGGGAATGTCAAGGGCCACCCCAACCTTTACTATAAATAGTCCCTCGTAACTCATTGTAAAGGCTTTTAGTTAGCCAAGCTTCGATAGGAGTATCTTAGAGAAAGTTTAGACAATATTGTAGTGCACCTTGGCTTCTCCATTGTGCAGAGCTAGTATATCTCTTTGGAGGAGCAGACGGTTGTGGTTGTAACGTTCCACTATTGGAACTAGTGGTTGGACATGAATGTATTGTATGACTGGAACTTACAATTCTTAATATAATAGAGCCAACACGTTTTCATTCATATTTTTTTATTGTAGTTGGATTATTCTGGTTGTTGTAGGAATGTATGTTATTTAACTTACGCATTTGTGTATGAACTATTTTGTATGCAATTGTATAAATCTTGTTGCAGATGTGCTATTGGTTTAAATATCACTTTGGATTGCTCGCTATCTTTCTTTCCAACTTGTGATGCATCTTCACTCGTGTGTTCCCTTCCAAGTCATGTACTATTATAGGTTTCCAAGGGGTGCACTCACCTCACCCTCAATTTGTTGGAACCTCTCATACACCTTCCTTGACTTACTGCAGTTGTCACACCCTTATCCAGATCCCCTAACATGTTGGTGGGTCTAGAACCTTCAACATTTCTGGCGGTAGAAGGAGGGCCAAATGACAAGTTGTGTCCTCTCATCCTGTTTTGAACCTTTGCATATCTATCATGGATTCTTGCACTCTTCTCACTCCATGATGTTTTTTGCATGCTAGATTTGTTACCATCACGAGGGAGTTTTTCAATCTCTTGTTCACATACACATATGATGGTGTAGGCAAAGTAGCCTCACCTGAGTTCTTACATGACTTCCTTTGCATGCTTCATGAGGAAGATGGATGTTCTGACAAACATGCTAGTCTGCTGCTGGCATACACACTTCGTGAATCTCCACATCAGCCTACTGGCCGACAGCGTGCACTCATTTGAGCACTTCTATGATCTCATTGAAGACACTTTCTATCATTTTGATCTAAAACATCTTGACCAAAAACTGTTACAATGACGGAAGGCTCCACACGAATTGCCTATGGATTTTTGGCAGTGCTTTCATGATTTGCAATTTCAAGCTTTGAAGAGCTAGATGATTTTTTTTTATCTTTGGGACAGATTCAATTATTGCCTTAAGAAATCTTCTCGTCCCAAGAAGAAGTTTGAACTCAAGCCTCGCTCAATGTTCTTCAGTGATGGAGTTCGCAATCACAGACAGATAATATCACTATCACAAGTGACTGACCATCGTCCCCTCATCAAACAACTCCACCACTATAGAGTGATGCAGGAGATCATGCGCACACATCTTTTCAGCTGTCACATCCTCCCAACACCACTTCACTTAATTTTTGTGTAGACTTGGTTGTGAGTCCATCAAGTTGTCATATGCATTTTGTACTACAACGTTCGTCTTCGTACTCAGCTATCCCTCTGGATCATATTGTCTTGTTTTCTTCCATTTCAAACTCTACACTTGTTGTGAACGAGGAACAAGCCACTGATAGAGTTGGTGTCTCACAACCAACATGCACTATCATTCATGAAGACTATGACTGGGAGCTTGAGCATCAACACTCGGCAAAGGATGACTCCTTTTCATCTGAGCCTCTTTCTTGAAATCTTTGGTGAACCCGCCATCCATGATTTCGCATGTGTATCTTCATCTATGGATGCACCCATTGTTTATCACTCACAGGACACACCGGATGTCAGTCCATCATTCGACAACGGAGAGGATAAGTCATTCATTGAAAATCCACTTGATCTTTCATCTTCCTTTTATGGAAACGCAAAGGATGAATTTTTTCTCTTCTCATCTACCTCTCTGTTTGATTCATCAGATCATGAGGATGCCTATGAAATCACTGATTTTTCTGATCGTGGCTATCGTGATCCATTTACTCCCATATTTGATCAGAATCATGATTCTATTGCAATTGAATTTTCAAAGCCACCAATTTATTATGATCTATCTGATGATCAAGTCAAAACTCCCTAGGCTATCGAGGCACTTCAGCCTGAGCTGATGCTTATGTTAGAACCTCATTGTCCTGAGGTTGGTTTCACTTCTGATCAGGAAATTGTTCAATCACCCGAAGCTCCTCATCACTCATTTGTATTCATTGAAGATCAATATCACACATAGATCATTCTTCCTTCACTTGAACTGCACGATCCCATCGCTCATGCATTGGAGGGATCTTACATTGCAAGCACACGTGCACGATGTAAGATGTCTTTATTTCTTTCGTTTGCTTGCATGTCACAGTCAAGAGTATGTGTATGCTTCAAAGCTACACGCAGTGTCACACAACACCGTGACAAGTCCACAGACCACATTGCATGTAATTACACTTACTTATGTCCTATGGACACTTTTAAACATGAAGTGTGTTTGCCTTCATTGTTATATCTTTCTTTTTTGCTACTTCGCACAACTGGGTTGCTCATGGACCAAGCCTTCACCAACATGGGTCAACCAATGCGTCGGTGGCTGCATTGGAAATATCACTTCATGTGATTAGGCTCATGCACCATTAGCTTAGGAGTAGGAGTAGTGTTTGCTTTCAGTTTGTTGCTTGCTTGCTTTGCTTGTTTGTTTCCCTTCTTGTTTTCTTACTTTTCTTTCGCATTTGCTTCTGCTTCTACTTTGATTTGTTGTTGTTTTCTTGTTTGTTCATAGGTTAGTTTTGCATCAAACCATGTATGACTCTTGAAACAAGTTAGGTAAAGTAGAAGAGGCCTTGTACAACTTTCACTACTTGGTTATCTGTCATTCTGCCTCTATATGAATAACTTGTTACTTTTAGTCCATGATATGTCGATAAAAAATATGTGATGTTCGAAGTGAACCTTGGTGAAAACACAATGCTTGTGCGCTAACTAGTGTCACCTACTCTAGTTGGTTGTTTTTGGGTTAACCCATGTCATCCCAGTCAAGTAGAGTAAGGTGAGAGGAAAAACCTTAAGAAGCACGTTAGAGGTATATAATAAACTATTTCTCTGAAGGAACAACCTCTTCTGCTCTCAATAAGTCGAGATCCCTCTTTTTCCTCTGAAATAAATAATTGCTATGCACAGTTATGGAAAAATGAAAACATGAAAAGTAAAAAAAATGAAAAAATGAAAAATAAATAAGGTGAAAGAAGAAAAATTCTTCGTGTGAAGAGAGGTGATGCAAGTAACTCTGATGGGGTACTGACCAGGCTCGCTGGTAGTGGAGTTATGCTTGTGTTCCTGCGTGACTCCGCCGGGGTACTACCCAAGTCTGCTAGCAGCGGAGCAACACCAGAGATGAAACTGAGACTCTGGTGACTATACTTCTTGTGCACCAATATACCCCTCAACCCCAATCGAAACAACTGTGTTGCTTTGGCTTGGAATGTGTGTCAATTGACCAAGAGCTTGGCAGATGCTACATCTTACAATCAAGCAAGTGTGGAAACTAAGATGAACTGAGAACTGAAAAATAATTCTTGAGGTGTTAGACTTGCTTTTCACGAACAAGGTCCATTCAGAGAGCTGGATTTCTACCAGTGTGTCACCAAGTGTTGTAGCAGCAACAACCACTCTCAAAAATTTTGCATTAGCTTTGTTTTGGAGCCTCCCTACTAACCTTTCACAGCAACATGTCTTTCTTCATCAAGTACACAGGCTTCAATGATTTTCTTGTAGAAAGATAGCATGTCCATCAAAGCTTGTTGCATTTTCCTCACAGATTGTTTCTCCAGACTTCGTCCAGCTACAGGCTAAGCAGCTCCCTCAAGAAATTATGCAATTTTGGAGGGAAACCAGTCTTTCCTCCAGAAATTGTGAATTCTGTCTGGTAGCCTGCTAGGTTCCAGAATTGCGCAAATATGTGAGTCAAGCTTCACTGAGAAAATTTCGCACTTCCTCCCACCAGGGATGCTCAGCCCAGGAATTGCGCAATCATGGGCAGTAGTCAGTTGACTACCCAAAAATTGTGCAAATCTCCTGGGAAGCCAGCCTAGCTCCCTCCCAGAAATGCGCATTTTTTCCTCCCAGCTGAGCAAACTGTTGCATGTGCAATTGAGTTGATCGGTTCCACCTGGGACCAAGGAAACTTGACTTGCTTGAATGGGCTACTTTTTTTCAAAATAGAAAAAGCTACATGCAAAAAGCATCCCTAGATTTTATGGAGCTATTTTTAGCAGTTGGAGGTTACATGCAAAGATCATTTTAGAATATTTCCTCCTAGTGTCACTTTTTCCTAGATTTGTGGCATGCACGTCATGAGCTTCAAACTTATTCATTCGACACTTCAGAGCTCATTTCTTCACATCGATCTTGGAGCTCTGACATCCCACAACACATCCAGGACTCTTTGACACATCAATCTCAGCTATTCATGGGTAAGTGGTCTTAACTTGTCTTTTGTAGCATTTCTATTTCTTTTTGTGTTCTTGCTTGTGTGAGTGTTGTTTGCTTAATTTCTGTGAATGCTTTCTGTTGTTTACATGCATACTAGCTTGCACTAGCACCATTTCAGTTTTTGTTAACATCTCACTATTGTCGCATGCATGAAACTGTTTTGTACAAACAGTCGTCGATTCAGTGACTCTTCAACCACATGCATGTTGTTTTGTTTTTTGAATCTTTCATTCACTATTTTCATGCACGATCATTCACTTCTTTTTACACTAAGTATCTCCATGCATTCACCTTCACATTTTCTTTCAGCTGCCCATCAGTGAATCTGGGCAGCCTTGGCCTGGACTCTGCCTCACCAAGAGAACATTGTGCCATCTTGAGAAGGACGGCTCTGTCTTCCCCTCAGGAAATGCACATTTCTACCCATTAACTGTCCTCTAGTCTTGCATTGTGCAATTCTTAGGGACAATAACTGTTGGCCCAGAAAATTGTGCAATGCAGTCGTTGGGCCTGTAACCACTGCTAGCTGAAATTGTGCATTGTGTAATTCCAGTAGCCAGCGGGCCAACCTGGATTGCTCATTGCACAAATATAGCAACCAATCAACCTCCCTAGACAACCCAGGCTACCTTTTGCGCAATTTTGGAAGCCAGTCAGCCAACCTCCCATAAGAAATTGTGCAATCCTTGCCAATCAATCCCCAGGTATGTTGCATATCTTTCCTCAACTTTTCTTTGGTTTGCACTAACAGATTTCTTCCCATGCATGTCACTTTGTCTCCAGATCTCGTAGGTGTTCATTTTCCTCTTAGCAGTTTAGGATCAATGGCCTCCAAGAGAGCAGGATCAAAAGACACTGATAGAAGTGCAACTGGAGTGACAATTGAGTGAGTGTCTGCAAGTTTACTGATCTATTAAGATACCAAGCTGATTCTAGACAAGGACATAAAGCTGAAATGGCAAGAGGTCAATGATGCATTTTTAGGTACATTCAAGGAAGACCTTGAAGGCCTCCAAGTATATGTGAACATTCACAAGTCCATCTTGTACCGAATTGCATGCAGGTGTCTTGTGCTCCCATGCGTGGACATGATACATTGGATCGTCTCGCACACTGATCCTAAGATGATGACATTGAGTAGTGACAGTGAGATGGAGATTGCTACCTTCAGAGCACAGGATTATGATGAGATGTATCAGATGTTAGAGCCTATGACCATCATGGATACACCCTTCAACTTACCTAGTAGCAATGCCAACTCTAGAGACATTTTGAAGAACTGGGTGAAGGAGTCGGCTAAATTCAAGATGACAGCCAACCAGGTCTACAAGATGAAGATACTGCAAAAGGCGTATCAATACTTGGTCATCTTTGCATGTCGACAGTATGGTCAATAAAGAATGGAAACCCTCCCATAGAGTTGGGTGATGGCGTTGGACCAACTGGCCAGAGAGGGAAAGCATGTAACTGGTCCAGCATGTTGGCTCATCAGTTGAAGGAACATGTAACAAGGGCTCGACAGCTGCCCAAAGGTACGCAAGCAGGAATCTACATGACCACCTACATCTTGAATGCAATCTGTGCCCGACAGGAGTTCCTGCGTTTGAAGTGGGCATGGACATCGGTGGAGACTGCTATGAACATTTATTGTAAGATGTTGTCTGAATGCATCTTCAAAGGAGTTATCACATGGTTGTCAAATCATTTTGTCACCCCAGTTTACAAGATGATATTCGAACAGGATCCACCCTTCATCTCGAAGGCAACAATGGAGGCACTGAGAGACATAGTTGATTGGTATGCCTCACTGTCTGGCACCTTCATACGGATGTACAACGCGGAGAAGCCTTCGAATGTTCTACCAAAGTTTTCCTTGGACATACTGGTCATGCAGGAAGTAGCATATCACATCTCGGCAATATTGACAACTAGGCTACATTAGAAGAATAAGGCACCTTTGCCCGCTCTTCCGCTGCACATTGGGTTATAAGATATTTGGAGTTTCAAGCATGTAGATGTCTAAGCAGAGAAAATGAATAAGTATCCATTTGACCTCTGAAGTTAAAATCTGTATGACCCACATTGTCTTGTTGAAGATCACTGTGTGAGAGTACAACTCAACTGGATCCATGGGGCGTGTCATTGGGCGGAGGACGACCCATGGAGATATTGTTACAACTCCTCCAGACTCAATGAACCGATCGGCTTCACTGTGGAATGGTTAGCGAAGCAACGTGAAGCAGTATCCCGGAAAGCACCAGAAGCAGTAGCAGCAGAGGTGAACATACCAGTGCACAACAAGGGCAAAAGGAATATTTTCGATCGCATGGAGGAAGAGAAAAGATGCAAGTTCTGAGTAGATTCACTTGTGGAGAAAGCAGTTATGGCTATAGAGGCGAAGAGGCAACAACGTGATAAGCGAAACATACAAAGGCAGAGAGAGAAATGGAGAATGGAAGAAACAGAGAAGGAGTTGCATGAGTTGAAGAAGCAACTCTAGAAGGAACACGATTTGTGCAAATAGGAGAAGGAAGCACAGTAATAACAGGTACAACAGGGGGTGCAACATGTACCGACAAATTAAACAATGCCATACAGGTAGTGGACTCATCAAAACACTTGGCATCAGGTAAACAAGGTGAGCCATCATAGGAGCAGGACTTTGCTTAGGAGATAGAGCGAGCACTTGAACAAATGGATACCGATATGGAGTGGCAGGAGTTAGAGCAAGACATCAAAATCATGCCACCAAGAGGTTGACCCACCAGCTTCAATGCATCGAGAAGATGAGCAAGTCCCAAGCAACCAAGGAGACACTGAGATCCTTGGAGATTAGCCGGAAGGAGAGATGCACAACATCTTATTCAACGAGTCTCAACATAGAGTTGTGCAATCTCGCAGAGTGTCAACTCTGGAAGATCATACATCTCTTGTGTAGTATGACGAACGAGTGATCGTGTCTAATGTGTGCAAACATCCAGCAGCATTGGCCGATGCCACCAGAGCATATGTCGAAGCCACTAGCTCAAGTGCTCGCTTTCTGATAGCTGAGAATGAGTGAATGGCTAAAGAGCTACAGACGGCCAAGAAAGGAGGAGAATTGGTTACAACAAGCACCCAAGAAAAATTGAAGAAGGCAATACTAGATGAAGTATTGTCCCTTGACATAGTCATGAGGGCATTGTATTCCAAGTTTGGTACCATGCATAAGGAAGTCATCCATCTCAACGGATGGCATCAACGATGTGCAAGAAGAGCACATATCTTGTCGAACGTGCATGTTGTTGTTGATTACATGAAAACATGGACAATGAGATACAAGGGAGCCCCACTTCACTTGACTAAGGTGATGAAGCATAGAGTGGTCGAGCTGAAGGCACACATCTGGAGTCAAATCCGAAACTATGAAGAGCTCTCGCAACTCATCACTAGTCTACATGCTTCCCATGCACATGCATATAAGAGTATGGATGTTGTGGTGTGCACACATGTGATCCCATCTATTAGGACTCTCACCCAGGTGAAGACAAAGGCACAGGTCTGACTAAAGCTTGACTCGTACTTTGATGAGTTGATGCACATAGCCACCAGCCTAGACTTGTCAATCAGTGCTGACACCATGCACAAGTATGTTGTTGGTTCAGTTGCACTGAAGACAATAATACACATGCTTTCCAACGAAGTGGACAAAGGAGCCCGAGCAATGTACCTATATGGTATGGAGGTGTTGAAGCCCCGAAAATCGGGTCTACAACAAGGGGGATACCCACCCAGTTCGGACCTTGGTTGGCATCTCCTTATCCGTTTGGTATAGCGGGTCCGACTGGGGATAACGGGACCAGTTCCCCGATCTTGGGTGTGTGTGTATGTATATAGAGTTGAATTGTGCTGATCTGAGAGGATTTTAAAGCTAATCTAAATCAGATTCCTTAACTTTATTCTATGCTACTGTATCTAATGAGGAGCAGCAAATCAAATCTATTCTAACCCGGGATTATATGTACTCCATTACGCGATCTAAAAAGATTTCGAATAATAACTGGTAATAAAGATCATTCAGCTATCACAAGAAAAGAAACCATTTGAGATGAACTGCTTTGCATAAGAAGTTAAGCAAAACAATTGTGAGCAGCATATCACATAATAAGCCATTCATATGTCACACCTGAACCATATGACTCCATCGTACAAAAGTGCCAAATGATAACCCATATGTTCAAGCAGTAACACATAAACGGCTGAAACTGTAAATTACTTAAAGAGTATAAGCAGACATTTGCCAAGAGATAAAAGTACCATTAATGACTAGTTCTACCCATAAGCCTCAAGCAAAACAATCTATTTTTACTTGTTCTAAAATCTACTAAGAGTACAGAAGTGCAAAATCAGTAGCAGATATCAAGATGCAAGTAAAGATAAATTCCGATCCATCTATTCATCAAAACCTCCTCTGAGGGTGCAGAAGTGCATGTTCTGAGGATAAGTTTTTGACAAATCTACGGACCCTTCTCTAAATACATGAGAAGGGTTAAAATACTACTTCCTAAATCTAATAATAGTGTTTTTACAAAATTGTAGGATACGTCTCTCAAATGACCGCCCTTTTTCTAATCTAAACAAAAAGAAACAGCAAACTACTAAAAATAAATTATCTCTGGATCTGGTCTTTGAAATTGCAGGTGTTCAGCATGGACCTGAGAAGAGTCGGTTGGCCGACTTCTACGCTGAGCTGGGTTGCGAAAATGGAATCTTTGAGAGCTGGCACCACTTTCTCTGCTGAGTTTGTGATGCATTTCACAGTCATCCATTGACTGTGTGGCTTAACTAAGTATGTCCAATAGCACTCCCAATTCAACCTGTTCAAAGCTTGTATTGCCTTACCCTTTTCCTGCGCTTTCTCTTTCCATTCTGCTTCTATTTGTGACTTGTTTGGTAAGTATCCCGGGGCGGTTTCCGTGATTAAGTTTGCTCTGTGTAATTTTCATTTACACAGTCTATAAGGATACCAGCCTGCGTCGCCGCTGCCTCTGCTGCCTGTTTGATTTGGTCGTCCCATTTGTTGAAGAGCAATTCTTTATGGCTTTCATTTATTCTAGGTGCATTTGCTCTTTTTGCTTCCTCCCCATTTTGCCAAGCTATATACTCTGTTACTTGTCTGTAAGCTTGGTCGTAGTCACTTCGCAGATCTGTCACTTGACTGGTGAGTTTATCGCTCAGCTCGCAATAGTGACTCCACTGCGATAATTTCCATCCCAACTCTTCCTGTTGCTGCAGAAGTTGCTCATTTAAACTAGTAGATTCTGAAACGAATTCGGAAAGCTTGGGCTCGTCTTTATGTATTTCATGCAAATCGTGCAACTGCTTTCCTTTTTCGTCCAGGCTTTTCTGATAGCTTATCTGCATCTGTTGAAAATCTTCTTGTAGTTTCTCGAGTTGTTTGGACGCTTCATTGCTGGCATTGGCATGTTGCAGTTGTTGTTGCAGTAGATGTATATGGTTTTCTTGCTCCTTTAATAGTTGTTGTACTTCAGACGCCTTGTCAATAGTCGCAGAAGCGTATGCTCCTGCAATTTGAGACAATTTTGTGAGATTCTCCGTGGGGTTACTGTTAGGGTCTTTCCACAAGACGTCTAAATGTTCGGCACTCTGCGACAGCGTATTCTCCAGCTTTCTCTTTTTTCTTTGTCTTCTCACCACTGCTTTATGTTGAGGACTATAGAACACGTCCAGTGGGGGAATTTCTTCTATGCTAAGTAGGAGTTCGGGAGATGGAGCGATATGACCGTGTTCTGCTTCTGAGACGCTACCGAACACGGTTGAGACCATTTCCTGCGTTACTTGCACATTGCTTACAGGCGTCCTTGGGACCTGCCCTTCTGGGTTGATTAACTCATTGAAGTTTTCCCACTCCTTATCGAGCTGTATCGTGACGAGTGATGATGTAGTGACGGGAGGAGGGACATCCCTTGATGAGGAAGCAATAGTTTGTGGTTGCGACATGGCACTTGACTGGGCAGTATCTCCGGCCGCTTCTCCTACTTTCCCTTGGTCGCTTCCAGACCTCTTAGAGCGTTCGGGTGTTCTTTGAATAGCGTCAGATCTAGACTTGGAAGAACTGGAGTTTCCGCTGAGGCTGACACTTGGAGTAGGTTCTCTAGTGAGCGGCTGAAGCTTTTCTAGAGGGATGCCAGCTAGTCTTATTTCTCTGTATGACGAAAATCTTTCGAGGTCGTCTGGGGACAACTTCGACTTAGCTTCTCGCAAAACTTCCTGGAATGAGTTTTTATTTTGAAACAAATCATCAAATAAATCTTTCTTTCCTGTGAACAATTTTATTCTGACAGTTGTAGTGAAATCATGGGCGACGTTATTTAGGTCAAAAGGTCGGGCGGGGAATTTAAACAATTTTAGGGACGTCACATTCCCTACTTCGGCAAAAGCATGCCCCACATCAAATAATGAGAAGGCCCCACAAGCTACAGGAAACTCAGGCCATATGGCCTTGTTCTTGTCTTTTAAATCTTTGGTTAGGCTGCCTTCAGAGCAAGTCTGATAGGTAATTTCCCTGGCCAAAAGCTTGTCGAGGACATACAGGGGTAGGACATGTGGAGGTACAATGCTCGCAAACACTCTGATATAAGTGAACCATTCTTCCCCGAACCATCTTATGACGGGGATGATGTCTATTTGCGCTTCGAGTGAGCACCTTGGGGGTTCTTCACCATATATCATCCTATACAGGGGTAGAATGAGCCCATGGCAAATTTGATAGAGGTGAGGGGTGAACTGTGAATCCCATAGTACTTTGTGGTAAACATGAATAGGCGATGGGTCTTGGGTAGTCCATTTCCAACCCATAGTTGGAAACTTAGATACATAGTAAATAGAATCCATAATGTAAGTAGATAGATAAAACGGAGGGTAGACCCTTTATGATGAGGATCTCTTATTATGATAATTCATGAAAGCAGTAAACAAACTATCAGAACATATTTTGGCCTAGTATACGAGATCGGCATTTGTGGCAGCTTCTACGAGTGGCAGCCATTCAGCTGAAAATTTATTTA